>CM076574.1:930492843-930623674 GCA_034641835.2 Pinus albicaulis | reverse complement strand
AACCTCTTTGACTTTTGACCTTCACACTACAACAATAATCTCTGCTTCAAAAGTATTCAAAACTTGACAATCCTTTGACCTTGAACCAAGAGCCTTCAGCTCCATTTTATAGGAGATGGAGAGAGCAATCATTTCCCTTCTCCTTCCACCAGTTATAAGTAGAAAAAACCAAGATGTTTCCTCAACTTCCATGCTTTTTCCTTCTTTGAGAGTAACTCAGTTGTGTTTGGCAAAGCCCAATAAGAGATTATTACTTTGTAGTTTCCTTTTTGTACTGAATCTGTTGTGAGAAAAAGATGGAAATTCAAATCATTATCCACTGGTTTTTCCCGTTTCAAACTCAAAACATGGGTAATGCTGCCCTCTAGTGTAAATAGAGCATTTCCCTAGCCATTAACGCGGCATATTCATTGATCAGGTGCGTTATAATGCTCTTGTGCTATTATAGTGGTGCGTTACCTTGGCAGAAGTAGGTTTAGTTTAGGTCTTTGTATTCCTTCCATATTTATCTTCTCCTCTAAGCTGATGAGGAGGTATTTTGACCTATAACAAATGCCCCCTAAAGTGTGAGGTCAAAGACGAAGACGATGGCCAAAATACTTTATAATGTGTGTAGTAGAGATAAAGAGATTGAAAGACTGAGGAAAACCTGAAACAACAACATATGTCAGAAAATATAGTATTTTCCATAAGTCGGGCATTCCCATGCTCTGTAGCTTAATCAACATGATTTCTCTAGAACAGAGATATGAAGAATCTGTCCACTGATGAGCACAATGTGGAAGTGTCTGTCATAATTGGATCAGATTGAAGAAGCTGTCTCCATAAACAATATCGCAACTTGGGGAAGGGAACATAACTTTAATGATGTAACCTTTGCCCCAAGGTCTTGACCGCCACTTCACTTAAATTGCACATTTCTCAACATGTGAATGAAGGAGCTGTCTTTGAACATATGAGAAATCGTCTAATTACTAGTCGATAATGACAACTGTTAACAGACACGAAGGTGGCCACCGATAATGATGATGGTCCCTAAGATGCACTGTACAATCTAGTGAGTGTGAATAAAAAGAGTTGAAGTCGAACACTTGTAGAATAATTTGATCAGGAGCCAATGATGAAGACTCCTAATCAAACACAAGACTACCTGCCACTGATATCTGCAAGTATTCGGGTACTGATGGGTTTCTAGATCAACTTCCTAGATAAGATGTTGAAGTTGATAGGAAGAGATCTGTTGAAGGGTAGGCATTGAGGCGTCCTACATTAGTCGACACGAAACGGAAACCAAATTATTTTTTTTGTGATGGAGATAATGAAGAGAAAATGGAGATGTCTGATGACAAATAATTTCTGGCATAATGAGCGGTTTGGTTGATAAGAGGAGCAATAGATAGCGAGATCTGCTTGAACAATAGAAGGCATTGTAACAGGGTACTAGGCAGCTAAGGCTTAATGAGCACCAAAGAGTGTGTTAGGATTTTACCGGTGTAGGGACACTGGGAGATGAAGGCTAATACTCATAGATGGTAGGGTTCGGCTAACTACAAAAGAGTTTTCTAGGAAGTGCCATGTTCAAGATTTTTACTACCAAATCGACCTTTCTGAAATATAACAGAGGTAGTATCCATTTTGTCCAAATTTTTCCCCGTCTAATTAGGTTTAATGAGTCCAGACGAGTAAACTTGGTGAATTTTTCATATTTAGAGAGTCTGGAAAATATCATAAAAGACAACTCCATGCCCCTTCTGATTAGGTTTAACGAGTCCAGACGAGAAAACTCGGTGAATTTTTCATGTTTAGAGAGTCTAAAAAATGTCGTAAAACACAACTCCATTGGGTACCTTTGTCATGTCTTGATAACCGGGCACAACAAAGGGAGAATAGTAAGCCCGAAACAGTTCATTTTCCGTCACTTAGTCCATCGAAGCCGAAAAAGTGAGAAATCTATGTTCGACGGACGTCTACCTCATTTTGTTATAAGTACGAGGAGACGAAGTAAACTCAGTACTCTTTGTTAAATTTTAACGAGTCCAACAAAGAAAAAATCGGTGCTCTCCGTGAAATTGTAATGAGTCACGCGGAGAAAACTCGGTCACTTTTTCTGTTTAAAGAGCCTTGAAAAAGAGGAAAAGAATGGCTCCTTACTCTTTGTCGTGGTAGTTTAGCGAGCCCGACAAAGGCAACTCAGGGTTTTTTTAGTTTTATGAGCTAGAAAAAGGTCCCTAAAAAGAAAGCTTAGTGCTTCTTCATGTCAGTTTTAATGAGTCTGAAGAAGAGAACTCCAGGTTTTTCGGATTAACGAGCAAGAAAAAGACCATAAAAAGAACGCTCGAAATCGACTTCGTATAAGTTTAACGAGTCCGAAGAAGAGAACTCGAGGTTTTTTGGATTAACGAGCAAGAAAAATACCATAAAAAGAATGCTCGGTAAAAGGGTCAAAACATGTGTATGTCTACATATAAATCTTGATCACTCATCAGAACATCAGTAACAAATCTCAATAGTTGCGACACATATGCAGCAAGAATTCACAACTTTTTTCTGACTAGATAAGAGAGTCATGCCCTAGAAATGGCTATAATAAAGTCAGAAGGCTTTCATTTTCATTGTTTTGAGTGCTGTGAAGGAGCTCTGGGGTAAAAAAGGGTGAAAAATTTAGCTGACGATTGTGTTCAATCTGGGCAACGGTTTTCCTTCCCGCGAGATCCAGGTAAGAGCTAGAACCTCCTGCTATCATTTAATTATATTTTTGTGAAGTTTTGCTGGTTCAAAATGGGAAATTTGGCAGGCCCTAAAAACTGTTAGTGGCTAACACGGGCCAGCAGTGCTAGAGCCGCGTTAAGCGCACTTCCCGTGAAGGAAGGACGCATTAACACACTCTGTTTTTCACTATAGCCAGCGTTAGGTGCAACGCATTTTTTAGGAACTCATTTATAAGCATTTTGAAGTGGTACAGACAATTTCTAATCAGTTGAAAATGTTGCATTTGCAGGTATTCAGCTGTTAATCATGAGTATCTGGGGTGAGAGAGAACATGAATGGGAAGAAAGAGATATGATTACTGATGCTACAAGCTTGATGGCTCTCCGCAGATGCAGTTTGCTAAAATATGCACATTTAGAACTGATGAGGGGTCAAGAGGACCTCCTGAGGTGGCTGATTTAGCAATGGGACGAGTGGCACCATGTCTTTCGGATTGGGGGCAACGAGCTCTCAATTGAGAAGGATGATGTGTAATTTTTGACCGGCCTATCATGTCGTGGACCGAGGCCCAACTTGATGGGGCCCAGAGCGGATCCGCGCTCCACTGCTGATCTCGTTCTTGCTCATTGCATACACGACACAGAGGCTGTGAGCAACTGGGTGCCTATTGCACGGGTGGCTTTGAGACCACTGAGGTCTATATTATGGATGATTGTTCGCTTGGTAGGTGCCAAGAGTCAGCATGTGGCCACCAAGGCCCAGATGCTATTAGCCTTGGATTGTATGTAGCCTCAGGTGTTTGACTGGTGTGATCGAGTTTTTCGTCAGGTCCGAGTAGAGCTCACAGCATGCAAGACCTGTACCCAGAGAGAGTTTGGGTATGGCACATTGATCGTCTCTTTCCTACTAGAGCAGGTACCATTGATGAGACCTAGGATCATTACAGAGCCATTGGGCCCATGCAAGCTAAGACAAGCTTGATGGGCAGCTTTTCTTCCGCGGACTGGAGAGGGTCCCGTCCGTCACTGTTTTGATGATGGTTTTTTTTATTGGCTGAACTCCTAGATTATTATGATTGAGGATTATCCCTATGCAGGGATGAACTTCACAGGCAATCCGGAGTTAGCATTGCCCCCTGGCACCCAGCAGGGACTCGATGGTAAGAAATAAATGATCATTGTACTCTAGGAAGTACTTTGTTTTTTTTGTCTTTTGAATGTTTATGCAATTTTTTTGTTGAAATAGGGTGAAAATTATGTTTTGACATGAAGCTTGTTTGCTTGACACAGATGTGGCACCTGTCCACCCAGTTGGGGCCCCTCGCTATGCACGGTGAGGACTGCAGCTACTTAGGGCTGGCGCACCAGCTGAGGATGTGGAAGCCATCGGGGATGATGATTCCGAAGTCTTACATGAACTCTCCAGAAACCTGGAGGGTTTGAGTATGGTTATAACACCCCTTCCTATGCGGGAGGTTCTAGTTCGTTTGTAGTGGCATACCGTAGGTGTGTTGGAGAGATACCTGGTGCCTCTGAGGAGGATAGCCAGAGCAGTTGTATGTTATCATGAGCATCAGGTCTAGCTGGTGGAGCAGATGTATAAGTATCATAGCGTGGCTTTAGTATAGCCAAATTTTTGTAAAACAACCAAGTTTTGGAAGATTTTTTGATGTGACTATTGTAGTGGACACGACATATATATATATACATACTTTTGGTGATTTTGTGTTTTTAAATTTTTTATGTATTTCCAATGGGATAAAAAATATATATGCTCATGTGTAAATATTTTATAAAAAATGTGACAAATGCCAATCTAACAAATATTTTGCCAAAGAATTAGTGAATGCATTAAATTCTCTAGGAACGTGCTCAAATGTGATTGTTTGAAATTGATGTTCTAAAAGTCGCACCCTTAAAAAATAACGTAACAAGACTGGATGACGGACACGGTAATGATTGTTTAACTGCATAATGACAATTTGGGAATCTAACCTAACCACTAAATTGGAGATGTCACGAGACGCCGCCTCTGTGAGGAGTTGGATCACTGACATGTACTCGGAAACGTTATTGGTGGCACTACCTAGGAAAATCCCCCCAGAACCAAGAAGTTCCGACTTAGGAGTGTAGAGAACCCAAGCAGCTAAAGTAATGTGTCTAGTGTGACGACTAGCACCGTCCGCATATCCGACGTTTGATAAGGAGGATGACGACATCTGTGTGAAAGAAAAAGATTGTAGATGAGAAAAACACCTTAAAAAACCAAAAAATATCTAGAGACATAAAAACAATAGGCAAAACTTATATACATAAAATTACAAAGCATACGCCTAGTACGAAACTAGGCAAAATACTTCTTTAGATAGAGACCGTTGCGGGGCTCCGCGAGCAGAATTCCATTATAGTCCTGAAGTTCGTAAGCCCCTTTTGAGAGGACTTTAGTGACGATGTAAGGACCAAGCCATAATGGTTGGATTTTTCCTGCCCCCAAGAGGTCATGTTTCTGATCATAGAGTAGAAAAAGATCACCCTTTTGGAAAGAACGAGGCTTGAAAGATTTGTCGTATTGAGCTTTGACTCAGTGCTGGTGAGCTTCGAGTGCTGGTGTAGCATCTCAATGAGTTTCATCCAAATGATCGAGCAAGAGCAAGCGCTCTTCTGTGGCGGTGGTGCCAAGTAGGATTTCAACTGCGAGTTTGAGTGATGGAATTTCACACTTAGTTGGAAGTACTGCCTCCAGGCTGAATGTGAATTGAAATGGCATGAAGCTTGTGGAAATTTTGACTAGCATTCAGTATGCCCATAACGCAGAATACAACTTCCAATGCCATGCATTTTTATGGTTTCCAACTAATCGACGAATCATAGTTTTGAGGATGCCATTTACAGCTTCGAATTGACCATTAGCTTGAGGATAATAAGACGAAGATTGATCTTGACGAAAACCTAGCATGGATTTTAATTTGGTCATCATATGATTCTAAAAGTGGGATACATGATCTATGACAATAGATAGGGGTATGCCGAACCAACAGATTACCTAATTGAACAGAAAGAGAGCGGCAGTTTTGCCATCATTTAAAAGTGGGAATGGCTTTCGACCATTTTGTAAAATAGTCGACCGCAACCACGATGTAGTTGTGTCCATTTTCTGAAATGGGATTGCAGGTGGCGAAGTCAATTCCCCATTTGGCAAAAGGACAATTGGAGATAACCGGATGAAGGGGGGTAGGATGAGCACACATTTTCTTCGTGAAAATTTGACATGGATGACACTTCTGGACCACTGTAATGCATTCTTTAAACAAAGTTGGCCAATAATAACCTACGCGCAGGATTTTTTGGGCAATAGCTATGCCCAAAAGATTACCACCGCACGCCCCTACGTGGCAGTCATTCAAAATTCATTCTGCTTCATTGAAATTGAGACAACTCCGGAGAATAGTATCGATGCCACAGTGATATAATGTATAATTTAGCATGAGGTAGTGCTTTGCATGGTGGCAAATACGACGACAATCGTCGGACGTGAGAGTTGGGTGGAAGCGTTGGGTTTGTAGGTAGACCAAAATGTCTCCATACCATGGGTCTGACAAATATACAGATTCATCAGGAAATGGATCATGAGCTACTTCTCCTAGGTCAATTTTGGGAAGGTTCGATAGTAATTCGGTGAAGACGAGAGGTTTCTTTTCTTTGACAGCTGTGAAGACCAAATCAAATTGTTGGAGGATTATGATCCATTTAGAATATTTTCCTCCAATAATTTTTCGAGACAGGATGTGTTGCATGGGGTTCTCCAAAGCAATAATAGTAGTATGTCGCAGCAATATATAGTGTCGGAGTCGGGTGACAGCAAAGACTACCACCAGAGAAAGTTTCTCCACATGTGAATAATTTAGTTCAGATCCAATTAGACCTTTTGAAAAGTATTATATCACATGTTCACTATCTTCATTGTCAACTTGAACCAGAACCATTCCAAGTGAGGATGGTGAGGCTGCCAGGTAGAGCAGAAAGTCGCGTGAGTAGTCGGGGGCACTAAGGAGTGGGGTTGAAACAAGTGCATGTTTTAAAGCATCAAATGACCGTTGCGCTTGGTCATCCCACAAATATAGTGTTCCCTTCTTCAATAATCACATAAATCCTTTTTTCATCTCAGCATAGTTAATAATGAATCGACGTCAAAATTTTGCCTTCCCTTGCAAATGTTGGAGTTGGAGGATGGATTGTCATGCCGAAAATTCAACAATTGATTTAACCTTATCGAGATCAACCCTAATCCCATGCTTGGAGATAATGAAACCTAATAGACGCCCGGACTCGACCATAAATACACACTTATGAGGATTCAGATGTATATTGTAAAATATACACCTAGCAAAAATTTCTTACAGATGAGCAAGGTGATCAGGTCGTTTCTTGGAATGGACTAGAAGGTCATCCAAGTAAGCCTGTAAAATATGTTGAATGTCATGGAAAGTGTAGTACATAGCCTGCTGAAAATTTGCTCCAGCATTCTTCAGACCGAATGGGAGAAAATGTGCCTCAAGGACAGATAAAGTCAGTTTTATGCTGGTCTTCTTTTTTAATCACAATCTTGTTATAGCCCAAGAATCCATCCATGAAGGAAAAATATTTGTATCTGGCACAATCATCGAGAATCTGATCTATGAATGGCGTAGGATAATTTTCTTTGGGACAAGTGGCGTTCAGATCGTGATATTCAACACAAACTCGAATGGTGCCTTGTTTTTTTAATCTACGGGAACTGGATTGGAGACCCATTCTGTCAAAGGAAAAGGATAGATGAAACCAGCGTTTAAAATTTTTTCTACCTCAGTTATGATGGCGGCCACTTTGCGTGAGTGGACAGGCCTAAGTCTCTGCCGAATTGGTTTGGCATTGTTATAAATCTTGATTTCATGCTCGACTATAGATGGATCTATGACGGGAATTTCGTCATAAGACCAAGAAAACACATCACGGAATTCCTTGGAAAGGGATGTCAAGCGGGCAATTTCCTCAGGATTGCAATCTGCCCCAATCTGAATATTTTCCACAATACTTGTTTTGACCGAGATATCGATGAGCATTTTCTTAGAAGGATTACCCATGTTCCCTTCTGAATCGATAGTTTGAACAGTCGTGTAAGTGGAGGGAACCATCTCAGGTGGGTCAAAGGATGGGATTTCAATTTTTATCACATCCGAATCGATCATCGAAGCACAATGGTGAAACTCTCCCTAAGGTCGTTCTTCTAGAGACATGATCTCTCGAATAGCTTCGTCTGTAGGTAAGACTTCAATGAGGAGATCCTTAGAGAGAACTGTGATGGGTGGGAGGTTTGTACCTTTGGTCGAAACCATAGCAGTGGAGGGTTCAAATTTAATTTGGATGGCTTGGTAGGCCAACTCGGTTGGTGAGAGCGACATATGATATCCGTAAAAAATCAATGTTTGAAGGTGCTGGGAGGATCCATGGGTCGATAGAGCCATCCATAGTGGTGAATATCATTGCAACCGTATTTGGGATCTCTAGCGGTGGGAGAGGAAAACAACCCAGTAGGGAAGAGGCCTTTAGAAGACTGGTACCGATACTGATGTAAGAGTCAGGAAAGCGTCCTATTAGGGGTACAGTGCTACTTGGTAATGTGGTATAATCAGGGGTGCAGAAGGATAACTGATCCACTATGACTATTTTCCCATCCAATGGAAATAGGATGAGTTGGAATACCGAAGAAAAAATGGCAGTCATGGCATAAGACCAACTACGACCAAGAAATAGATTATAGTCGAGATGGCGATCTATGACTTCAACATCCATGGTTATCGTTTTCCCACTCAGAGTGATGGGAAATCTAGCAAGGTAACCTTTTGGGAGGAATGTGTGGCCATCGAAAGCTTTGAGGGAATTCGACGGCGGTGAAAAGGTAGGAGAACCTAAAGCGAGCCAACAAGCTTGTGACATAACGCAGGTTGAAGCACCTTCGTCTATGACAGTGCGATGGATTGGTCTCCCTTTCGACACAACCTGCACTTGGAATGCGATTTGGTGTGAGAGGTGAGTCTTAGATTTTTCCATATCAAAGATAGCTAGCATGGAATCCTAGGGGTCTATTCCACCAATGGCTGAAAGCAAGGCTTTCCTTTGTGCTGGACAAGTTTGCAATACTTCGAGAGCAGACATAGCTGACGGTGGCTGCGCCAAATCTTCTACAATGTTGTAGTTTTGGGCTGCATGTGCAGAGGTGTTATGAGTCATGCGTCGAAGTGTCCATTTGGGGGGATGAATCACGGGGTCAGCAGTAGGCCGTTCAATATGCAGATCGTTAGGCGGTGGTGGATTTGAACTAGTACCAGGCTCTTGAGAATCTATGGTAGGATTTCCATAAAGCTTGGCTCGTGTTTGAAGTTCAACACTTTCAATGCCATAAATGGCGGATGATCCTTCATCGGAAGGATGCAGACCACCATTTCCCTGTTGCTGGGGTTGTGGCGGGTTGTCAATCATGTGTTGCTGTTGTTGATTGGGGAAAGGATTATGAAGAATGGCAGGTGTTCGCCAAGAATCCTTGTTTGCGATAAAATCGGTGCATTCCTACAGCCGAGGAAATTTGTATGTCAAGTGGTCCTCCACATAGATATTTCAAGGAAACTTCTTGGGTTTATCCTTCCCTTTGTCATTTTTGGCAGTGTTTTTCTGATTAGGATTATTCTGATTGTCCGACTGCTCTTCCGAAGAAGATGTATTTTTCTTGTTCTTCTTATTCTTACCACTAGGTTTTTGTGAAGTTTGCATAGAATTTACCTCAGTGGTAGGAAGAGTAGTCGTTTGGTTAGGGGCGGTGGCAGCCGAGGATGGCTGGGAGGTTTTCCCTCGAGACTGTTTTGTGTCTATGCCAGATATTTTGCCAACGAGACTGTCGGCGAGGGCTGCGGTTTTCTAAGTAGTGGGAGGATTTGGGTTACCAGGGGCATTGGGGAGAAAATCATATAGCATGCCAGATTGCGAATAGATTAAATCCAAGTGTTGGGCACAACGAATGCATTGATCTTCTGTGACCGCACCAGAAAGGCTAATGTCTTTAGAGATGTGGGGTAAGAGAGACTTACAAAACCAGTTAGATAAGAGATGATCTGGGATTGGCACTTTGACTAGCCTCCTCCTACGTCTCCATTCATGAATATGATCGGAGATGTGGGTGGTGGTGTCTTGGCGCAGCGAGGTTAACAGTTCCATTCCGGTTTCAAATCTGATTGGTAATTGGAAGTTCTTTAGAAACTCTGTCGCTAAAGCACCAAAAGTGTTTATGGTGGCACGTGGCAATTCAATAGACCACTTGGCGGCTTTGCTTGTAAGGGTGCAGGGAAATAGTCAAAGCTGGACACTATCATCCACCATGGAATTAGATATAGACCATAAATGAAAGGTTGTGATGTGTGCGGCTGGGTCGTCCCCTTGTTTCCCATCAAACTTTGGGATGTCATACGGAATCTTGTGCGGTACTGGAGGCCATAGAGATTTGTGATTGATGGGGTCATTAGTCAGTTTATGGATGTCGGGGATGTCTAGAGATGCCAAAAATGGAAATTGCGGGTTTGCCCCCGAATCTAACCAAGGAAGTATTGGTTGACTATTTGGACCATAGGGTCCGCCCATTAATGTGTTACCAGGAGGATAAGTAGGACTTTGATAAAAATTTCCTATAGGTGGAGGGGTAGGGATATATGGTTTCTGTCCATAGGGCATATTGTATTGCGGGGCGAACAGTTGGTTTCCCCTAGTATAAAAGTGCCCTCCCATTCCAGATGGAGGTTGGGGTGGGTTAGTCCATATGGATGCAATAGAGTTTCCCGAAGGCATACTACTACTTGCATAGTTTGGCAACGACATAGACCCTACACCGATATTTAAACCACTTAAGGGAATAGTATTAACAATAGGTTGTCCAGTTTGTCCTAAGGATTGCAGGGGAAGTGAAATGTTCCCTATTATCTGCGTGATGGTGACACTGCCCCCTGGTATGGTGGCCAAGGGGTTTGAACTCAGCAAAGGGTTCCAACCGAAAGGGTTGCTAAAAGGAACCGAAGTAGTCACACTCGTGAGAGGAGCAACCGTAGGTCCCAATGTGGTCACAATAGGAGTAGATCCTAAAGGACTCGGCGATTTAATTACAGTTGTGATGACCGTAGGGTTGGGACTAGGTATATGTTGACTATTGGGGTTACCAAGTAATGGCATAGAACTGACAACTGGCGAGGAGGATGGTGGCGAACTTGTGATGGTTTCCATTGGCATCGACCCTATGGATGTTGGTTGTGAAATGGATGTTTGTGTGGCCGAAGACATGTCAGTGTGTGGTGAAATCTGAACTATCACAGGTCCCAACGGATCAATGAATGGAGGATTGTAATGAGCTACGACACCTTCCGTGAAAGGGTCCTCTGGAAATTTCGTATGATATGAGGCTATGTGAAAATCAGGGTTTGTCAATGGAGACTGCTCTTCCGTAGAAGGCACGGGTTCACCAAGGTTCAGTTCTTCCTCAAGAGTCAGAGGAGGTGGACCTTGCTGTCATCGAGACAGACGGTGTGGGTCGGATGACGCCATGACGACCTGTTTATTTTTAACAATTTTTTATAAATTGTGATGTATTATAAAGTCTCAATGACAGTAACCACACACCTAAAAAATAAAAAATAAAAAAGGACTCTCTAAAATCAATCAGCAAGCAGCCAGAATAGGGTGCCCTGTCTGATGAAATCCAGTATCACAATAGTATACAGAGAGGGTTGGTCGAAAGTACAGTTACGATCACTCTAGAGCTTCGCCCGAACCTTAGACGATAGGTGTAAGCACTCTCATGAAGACGAGTACCCTCCTAAAGACCGAAGATAGAGTGGGTCCATCTGTTTCAGGTACCAAGATATCTCGTTCCAGTCACCTTGTGTAAGTCCCTAAAAAGTGTGGCCACATCCCCGAAGGAAACGATGTATAACGCCTACCCGAATGCAGTCGAAGGCGGGCTACCTTCTTGTGCACCCAAGTGTTGTCTCACACTGAGCTCCGATAAAGGAACGGTCTTGGTAATATGAGTGCAGTAGGATTTCGCTCGTTAATGACTCTAGTCTCAAGTTTTGAGATCTTGGGTTATTTTCTCACTTTTCCTAACCCAAGATGCTAGCCTGAACTAATGTTGGTGTGAGCTCAAAAAGAGTAATGTGATTGATTTTATTATCGCTTGATTCTTAGTGTACTTGATTATTAGTCTTACAGAGGGGGAGTGGACATATGAAATGTAATGAGACTCTGACTCAAGAAACCATGAAAAAATATGCTCTAAATATTCAATTCGATGAAGAGTATTTCTACAAAGAGAGGTTTCTTTTCAACATCCATGCACTAACATTCAAATAGCAAAGCTCAACCTTAAAGATTCAAACATCTATATACCTCATCTTAACAGTATTTTAATTGAAATTTTCAGAATTAATTCAGCTAGATGTAGAAAAAATAAAGAAAAAAATTTATTCTCTAAAAAGTAAATGTTTTTGACACTAACTTTTCAAACAAGAGAAAACAAACAGAAATGCCATCTAAGTAAACAAGCACAGGGATTCAGTCAAGGAGGGATACTGATGGCCAAAAACTCTGCAACCAAAACATAATCACAGAGGTGAACATAAAATTTTGGCTAAGTAACGCACTGTCTCTGAGTAAAGACAACGTTAATCCAGAGACTAACGCAATGTATTTAAGTAGAGCCTGTGTTATAACGCACTGGAACACCAACAGAGGTAGCATTAGCCAGGGTAAATTTCTTCAGATGGTCAAATAGAAACAGGATTGAACTCTGTGAGCTTTTGAAATTTCTACTGGGCATAAATACTGGTTCGAAGGTTCTGTGAACATAGGAAAGAAGAAAGGAGGAAAGAGATAGTCCAAAAACTATGGGGAAATCCCCAGTGGAGTCGCCAATTCTGCTATAGGGTAAAATGCTTGGGTTTTTGGTTATTGAATATCCTTCTCAGGGCTTTCTGGTGCCCGAGGCAGACAATAAGATTAGTTGTATAGTTCACAAAGAAGGCATATACATGTTCATATCAACTTAAACAACTTGATGGAATAATATGGAGGATTACCTCTTTAATGATCTTGAAGTGTTTTGGAGAGCGCTAGGTAGGGAAGTAGGAGTTCTCCTTCACCAGCTCCAAATCTCGACCTTGCAATCAGTCAAAGCATCTGTGTAATCTCTATCACAATATACATTCCTACCAATTAAGTTAATATATAGCAAACATTAAGCAATGCACATATAAGCCATTCATCTCATGCTATATAAGTAATTGAAAAAACAATAACAATATCAATGCATAGAATGGAAAAAACAGATACAGTTCTATTGATTTATAAAAAGGAGGATTACAAGCGTCGGTTGTACCAAGCCCTCCTCAACCTTCCAATATCTCTATCTCTCAATGTGGTGATGTCTTGATCAAAAATTTCTCAATGAACCTCTTTGACCTTTGACCTTCACACTACAACAATAATCTCTTCTTGACAAGTATTCAAAACTTTAACAATCCTTTGACCTTGAACCAAGAGCCTTCAGCTCCATTTTATAGGAGATGGAGAGAGTAATCATTACCCTTCTCCTTCCACCAGTTCTAAATAGAAAAAACCTTGATTTTTCCTCAACTTCCATGCTTTTGCCTTCTTTGAGAGTTCAGTTGTTTTTGGCAAGGCCCAATAAGAGATTATTGCTTTGCAGTTTCCTTTTTGTACTAACTCTCTTGTGAGAAAAAGATGGAAATTCAAATCATTCTCCGCAGGTTTTTCCCGTTTAAAACTCAAAACACGGGTAACGCTACCCTCTAGTGTAAATAGAGCATTTCCCTAGCCACTAACGTGTCCTATTCATTGATCAGGTACGTTATAACGCTCTTGTGCTGTTATAGTGGTGTGTTACCTTGGCAGAAGTAGGTTTATTTTAGGTCTTTGTTTTCCTTCCATATTTGTCTTCTCCTTTGACCTGATGAGGAGGTATTTTGACCTATAACATCCAATAGATCTGAAATTACTACACATTGAATAATCAACTTATGGGTTGGTTTTATTTGTGATGATAATTTCATGACGTGTGTTTGTTATTGTGTATGTTGATATTTTGATTTGAATGAAGTTCTGTTGTGTAGCAAAGGTATGACATATTAATTATAGATATGTACGTAGGTTTGCTCAAAACGATAGTGTACATATTCATATCTACTTTTGGGTAGTCGCGTATAAATTATGTAGTATGGAAAATCAGTACGGAGGTGTAAAGTATGAAATGTGTGTACATACGCATAAGTGTTTCATAAGGGTCACGTACATATGCTAGGATTTTGTAGTCTGAGATGATGATCGTGATTGATTTATTTTGTCATATTTTTTGTTGTCTGTCAATGATGTCTCTTTCATGATAATATCTATGTCATAGTTCTAGTTGAGTTGAACGGTTTGTGAATAAAATATTGAATTGTAATGATGCTTCTATGTGATGATATGTAAGTGGTTCAAAGATATATGATGGGGGGTGTATGTGTTTCAGTGACTGTCTCACTAGTGCAGTGAATCAAATTCAGGGTTTAGTCTTTTGAGATTTGTACACAGGTTTTATTAAGGGAAAGCGCGTATATACTGTGATATTCTTAAAAAAAATAGCCTATATATTCTGACATATTTTTTATCAGGATTTGTAGTGGTAGCAATTTGTTTCAGTGATGGGTAATAGTGGCAATGCATTGATATGATCTATTCTGGTTTAGATTGATTGGTTTCAATGGTTTATTGAGATTCAATGATTGATTTGTTGATTCGGTTGGTTCAATGATTGAGTGACTTTCTACGGTGATTGGTTTCAATTTTTGTATATAATCTTGGGATTAAATGATGATAGTGGGTCCAATCTGAAAATTTGATGAAAAATGGCCTACAGGTTTGATATTTTGGTTCAAGTGGATCTAGTATGAAAATTATAAAACGTGGTCCACGGAGGTGCTGAGGGTTGGAGACTTCAATGAGGGAGTCAAAGCTTCCTTCCAGTATTAGTTGGTAAATCATATCAGGGGGTAGGATCTCCCTTTCGATGGGTGCCGATAAACAAGATCAAGGTGTTGGAGCTCCCTTCCAGTGGGTGCTGGAGTATGAGAGAAGGTTGTATCCTTCTACAGGTGGGTGTTGCGTGGTCGTATGAGTCTGTGCTAGTACAAGATTGTAAGAAAAATTTAATTATAATAAAAGTTGAAGACATAGACAACGACAACGATGGTTTTCTCCCACATTGGGTTTCCACATAAAAATCCTAGTGTTCATGTGTTTCTTATGTGTGATGCTTTATTATGTTCTTACTACACATGGTTATTGTTCAATTAATGCCTAATGAAGTACTGATACACTGGTTCAAGTTAAATAGATGATTAATTAACTGAAATTTTAGTTAACTACATATACGCTAGTTTTCTACATAACAATCACATACATATGTAGGATTACTTAATTATAATTGCGTACATAAATCTGAATAAGAAAATAAAAGTTTAAGTGAGTTTTAAAATATTGATTACCCCCCGCTCCTCTTAGTATTTTTACAAACACCATTGACAAGGATTATGTATTCTGTCAAAATCACCAAGGACTTGCCGAAGACCTCCACTATATGTCACCTGAAATTCTATGCCTATGTCAGTGTAATATGTTCAGGTAATGAGTTGTCTATAAAGGGTATCTCAAACGCCATGTAAGGCACAACATAATACTAACAAATATTTTCACAAATTAGCAGATAATTGGAAAACCTTGAGGGGAACCCAGGGATGCATCCACACATTTGTGGATGGAATCCTTGGTAATGCCATCACTATATACTAGTGTGCCTCGTCGAATTCAATATGGGCACTAGCTGGCACAAAACTAGTCAAATTCCCAACAACATTGGCTACAACTAGTTTTGCTAACCTGTTGGGCTAATACTCATTGGAATTTTTCTTCCACTACAACTATGATTTACATTTCCTTTGAACATTGTGGACTTGATTAATTCATATGGGATGATATGTAACTCAGATTGAAATTCCATCATTGATAACATAAACTAGGGAACCACCACTGTAATTAGCATTAATACACAGAATCAACAGATAAAATAAAAATAGTAAATATACCTCATTATTCAATATTAGAAACATGGAACATATGCTCCACTACATATTGTGTATCATCACAAAAATGATAGCATTGTGTTTCTAGAGGGGTGGAAATATCCACTACAGGATTTCATAGTTTGTTTAGGTATCAGGGATATATTAACTAACCTTTATGAGAACCATAATAAGAGGTAATTTTATCTATACATTTGGATCTATACATTAACATCTATAGAATCCTCACACATTTGCATCATTTAACAATTGAACCCATGGGAAATCATTTGTAAATTATTGTCCAAGCTATCAATATTGTAAATGGTAAGGAATCCAAGGACCCTCACTTGAGTTGCATCTCATTCCCCTGCAATAAAATGTTCACTATAATACTGCATATTAGTTCAATTTCAACAACAATTCACTCAAAAACATGTTTTGATAATGGTATTCCACAACCATTTTATGGCGATGCTCTCCACATGACCGTAGAGCATAGCATCATTTACAGTAAATACAATTTGTCATACTAAAGGAAGCTACAAAACATGATGAAAAATATGTTTTGTGGTTGTTGTTACAGTAAGTTATGTGCCTCCCATTGAACATTATTTGTGGATTTTGTTGGTGCTTGAAATGCTACACTTGCATTAGTTCTTGTGGAACATCAAAGTAGTGGAAATAATTAGGAGTGGTTAAAATTGCAGAGAGTATTTTTAAGGATGAAATCTTCTAATTTCTTAATGCCACCACTAATCATTTCTAAGTTGCATGAACATGAAAAAATGTGGTAGTCTTGAATAAATCTCCTTAAATTAAGGGAAAAGTAACAAGAATATGAAAATGTATATAAAATTTTCCTTACATGCTTCCTTTGTCATAATTTTCTTTTTATCCTTATCTCCATAGTAGTTATTCTTTCCCCGCAAATAATAATTAAGAGATATGATAGATGTAACACACAAGGATGCCATATTTCGAAGGTATGAAGATACCTGTTAAGAATTGATGATGTGCCCACAATAAGAAGCCCTTCTTGTTCCACCTCATGTTGATCAAGATAAAACTAGATGTCACAAGGTTCTTGATGTAGGTAGTTAAAAAGCACCTAAAGAGAGCATTGAAGAAGATAATAATTTTTGTTTTAGGAATATTGCCAGCTATGGCTTCTAAAAGGAAAAGAAAAAAGAAAAAAAAATATTTCACCCCATTCTCATAATTGTACATTGAGCCTTGGGTTAGCATAATAACCACCTCTAATTAGGTAAGGGGTATGTTACAAATGGTATTAGAGCTCCTAGATTCAACAGTTAGACCTAATGAGCTCCATCACTAAAGGAATAAATATTAATGAGATGATTGCACTAAGAACAATGTTTTTATTTACCCACAATTTGTCTAAGATCAATCACAACTTTGTTAGCCCATAATTTATGTTGATGGGCCCTCTCATGATATATTCTACTATTATTAAGATGTTGTGATCTATCTTGATTGACTAGTTTATCTTGTGGATTTAATCATAAATTGCAGATCTAATTTTTTTTAATAATTTAATTTATTTATTTTTAACTCCGACTTCATAATATCATTTCGTTTATAAAACAAAATTATATGTAGATTAGTTTCAACTTCATGAATAACACATGGGCAACTAAAAATTCATGGGCATACAAAATAATTTAATATCAATTTAATAGAAAACAAGCACGTTTAACTTTGAACTTTGAACTTTTAAAGGAATACTACTCCATGATCCAAATAAATTTTAATATATGTTATAGAGGTTGCACTCACCGAATAAAGCTAAAAGCTGATGTCATTGCTTACCCAATTAAGGTGGGGGAATATCACTCACTAGATTTTTCAAAGATAAGAAGAGAGATTACACGATTAGGTCTCTATGAAATACAAATCTCTAGGTGATGACATTATTGAATTTAATAATGATTTAATACCTTAACGTGCATAAAATTAACCTGGGGTGATTATATTTGTTTATTAATTATTAATGATCATGTTTAAGATTAATTTATTTATAGTTAATTTATTTTAATATATATATATATATATATATATATATATATATATATATATTTGTTTTTAATGAAATATGTTAATAAATAATTATTAAAATAATATGGATTTAAATAATTTATTGATTATGTAAAGATATTATTAAATTAAAAAATGATTTTACAATGATCAAAATTTATGGAATAAGATATGATTTTGTTGAGATATTTGAGGTTTTCGGTGAATTTTTTATCCATATGATGAAGTAAAGAGTGTCAAACAAAAAATTGAATATAGAATAGGAAAAAAATTATGATGTGAATATTTATGAATTACTTATTTATAAATTATTAATAATTATTAAATAATTATAAATTATAAATTTATTATAAATAATTATTAATATATTAATTAAAAAAATTAGAGAATAGAAAATGTTAAATTTAAAATGAATATAAGATAAGAAAAAGATTAGTGAAAAAAAATAGAATAAATAAAAATAAGAATGAGATACGAGGAATAAATGAAATGTAAAGTCAAATTAATACAAATAAAAATGGGTCGAATTGATTTGAATACTACACATTAGGATTAGAACTAAATATTTATATTAATATTAAATATTCAATTAGTATTGAAATATTAAATTATTAAAATAGTAGTAAATTAGAATTGAAATATTAGATTAAAATAGTATAAAAATGGAATTACAGTAGTATTAAAATAGAATAAACATTAATAAAATGTTAGACATAGATAAAGAATTTAAAAGAGTGATTAATAATGATGAAGAAAGAGAAGAGATGGATGAAGAAAGAGAATAGGTTAAGGGGTAAAAAATTTAGATTATATTAAAATATATTAAGAAAAGAAATAGGAGGAAGAAATCAGATAGGATGAAAAAGACATGAGAAAGAGGGTTGGGGGGAGGGCAAGGGGATGTGATCCAATTAGGAAAGATAAAGGATGGAAGGTGGGGAAAAGAGAGAGAATAGGGCAAGAAAGGAAAAAAGGGGAAGGGACAGGGGAGGAACACAGTACCAATTAATACCAATGAATATTAGGTAAATGGTGAAGGGGAAGGGGTGATAAGAATGATTAAGAGTGACATTAGTTTATGGAGAGTTAGTTTGAATGGAAAAAAATGTATAGTGGGCTTCGAAGAATGACTCGGCTAATATCCATCTTCTTGATTAAAGGTCTTCAGGTGATTTTCGATTTGTACAGTCTCCCTAATGACACGATTTGGGCCAAAGGGGGAGGTGACAAGACTTTGGTTTTATCAATACATATTAAATTTTTGGTATTGTGGGAGTGTTTAGCGATGACATATTTATCCATTAAGTTATGATATTTTTTATCCATATGTTCCTTAAGGTGGGCTTTGAAGGATCTTCCAGTTTGTCTTAAATGTAAGACATTCCACATGAGTAAGGGATATCATAGATTTTGGGACCAATCATAGATTCATTCTTGTCTTTAGAAGATTTGAAGAGATGGTTGAGGGTTTTCTAGGGTTTGATCAAGCTTTTGATGTTCTTTTTTAGAAAATATTATGGAAATATGATTGGTAACCCCTTGAATGTATGGTAGGGAGACTTTGACTAAGGGTGGATTGCTAGAATTTTTTTTAGGATTTGGGTGGAGAGCAGAATGGAATTCATTTTTGATCTAGGATTAGGAATAACCACTGGATTTAAGGGATTTGGTGAGATGAGTTTTTCATTGTAAAATGATTTAAGAGGAAGAGATTTGAATGGATCAAGTAAAAATGGTTTTAAGAACAATAAAATTTTGGGTTGGATTATTGTGAGAGTTGACATGGAGGTAACTATTGGTATAAATCTTATTTAGATAAACTTGGTGGGTTAGAGAGCCATCAGGGAGGCAAGAGACAAGGACACCAATGAAGGGGAGGGACTAGTTAGCTTCAATTTCTATAGTGAATTGTATGCGAGGAGAAATATCATTAACATGAGTAAGGATGCCTTGGAGTTCTCATACCCTTTCTCTTACTGAATGTCTTACATAGTAAAAACTGGAAGATTTGTCAAACGTATCCTTAAAGAACATATGGTTGACGACTACCATAATTGAATTGCTAAATTTGTCGTCGTTGAACACTCCCACAATACCAAGCATTTAATATGTTTCGATAAAACCAAAATATTTGCCTCTACCCCCTTTCATCTGAATCATAACATTAGGGAAGCTCTAGAAATCGAAAATCACCCTAAGAACTTTAATCAAGAAGATAGATATTAGCTGAACCATTTTTGGAAGCTCACTATCAAATCTTTTTCCACTAAATCTAATTCCCCTTACACTCATGTTAGTGCTAATAATGCTTGGTACCCATGCACCTTTACCATTCACTTGATATTCTTTGGTCTTCATTGATACCTTGTCCCTTAATTGTGGCCCTTTCCCTTCCCCTCTGCCCTTCTCATTTCTTTTTCATCCTATATAATTTGTTCCTCCTATTTCCTTTCTTACTCTAATTTAATCTAATCTTTTATATTCACCTTAACCTCTTCTCCAATTCTTTATCTATTTGTAACTATTTATCTTATTTTAATATTATTTTATTAATATAATGTTATTCCATTTCAATATTGCTTTCATACTAATTTAATCTAATAATTTAATTATGATTTCATACTAATTTGATAATTTGATATTTCAATACTAATTTAATATTTGATATGCATATTTAATTTTAATCCTAATCTCTATAATATTAAAATCAATTTCACCCCATTTTACACCATACATTTCATTTATTCCTCTTATTTTATTCTTATTTTTATTTATTATAATATTTTATGTGAATCCCTTTCTTAACTTATCTTAATTTTATCCTTAACCGTTCCTATCCCCTAAATTCTCTAATTGATATATTAATAACTTTTAGTAGTGAATTTATAATAATAATCAATTAATAATTTACAGTTAATAATTCATTAATATTTATATTTTTTTTTATCTTTTTTATGAGTCATATTTTTCTTTATTTTATAATTTTTTGGTTTCATTATTTGAGCTTTATGTCCGTAACATGGTTCAACCAAATCACACATTTTTTTAGAAGCAGGTCTTTCCCTTATCGAGAGCCTAGCTATGACTAGGCTTCTGTTGTACAAGCACAAGTTCAATAGCATAGGAGACCATAGACTTCCTAGGCTAGCTTTAAATTCCAGCCAAAACCACCTATGGCTTAAAAGAGATTGGTATAAAGACACTAGGGCCTGGTTAAACAATTGGGAGATCGACGAGAATGTTGCATTGCAAAACATTAATAACATTAGAAAAATTGTTACTTCTAAGTTCAAAGAAAAAATGTGGTGTGAGAAAGATCTAACAGCTAAAAGAAAATTAAGATATTATAAGGAGGTCATCAACCCCACCCTAGAAGATCAAAATTATCTCTCTGTTTTAACTAGCTCAAAGAAGAAAAATAATATAGCCAATATTAGAACGAACTCTCATGAGCTCCATAGTGAAACAGGTTGTTGGACAGTTCCTAAAACACCATGGATGGAAAGGATCTGCCATCTCTGTGAGAATATGAACATCGAGGATGCAAATCACTTCCTCTTAGAGTGCCCCGGGTACAACCACATTAGAGCTCAATTTCATAATCTTTGTTACAATACAAACCTTCCTAGCCTTTTAAGATGTCAAAATTATAGTGAGCTCGGGAGGCTTCTCTCCAAGCTTTTCGAGTATAGGAATAAAATCTTAAATCAAACTAAATAACTCTTTTCTTTAGGTCCAATAGACCAAAGATTGGTCTCAGTTGACGTTAACCACCACCACCACCACCACAACATAATTATATTTAATTTATATTTATTAATGATCAAATTTATAATTAAATTATTTTATAATGATTTTCAATTAATATAAAAAAAATGTATATTTATATTTAATTAATATTTATTAATGATCAATTTTATAAATAACTTATTTTATAATTTATTTTAATTAATATAAAAAAAATAAAATGATTGAAATACAAATAACTTTTTATGATTTTTATAATGAAATAAGTAATTATTTGCTATTTATCCTATATTGAGAAAATAACTTTTATTATAATGATCGATATATAGATTTAATATATTAAATCTGGTGGGTATTTTCATTAGATGGTGTGACTACCATTGCGATTTGGCTATTAATTAACTTTATAATTATAAGTTCAAAACATTTGTTTGAACATGAATTTTCTAATTTTGGGTTGATAAAATTATGTTTGAAATTGTTTTTATTTTTATTTTTATAAAGTTTAAATATTTTATGTTTTTGGTTTTTTTTTATTATTTAAATTTACTCAATTAATTACAATTTTATTTTATTTAAAATATATATATTTTTAATATATATATGGATTTGGTGTTTTGAAAAGTTTTTAAGTCAATTATGAAAACTCAACAATTAAAAAAAAGGAATTAGGACAATTTATAATGATATTTCAAACAAAATTGATATAACAAAACTAAAATTTTTTATTTTTTATTTTTTTTCAAATGATGAGTTTAAGAAATTCATGTAAGTAAGAAACACAATTGTGGTAACAACTTTAGTAAAATTTTAAATATTAAAATTGAGAGTTAACTTAATTATATAGCTAAAAATTCTTTTAATATTATAGATAATTATAAATTTCTATTCATAAAATAATACAAGGAACTTAATAAAGTTAATCATGATGATCAAAAACATTTTTTATTAAATCTTAAAAACAAATTTAATATTCGTAATTTTAAAACTTTAAAGTCTAATAAACTCTTTCCAATATAAAAATGCCTATTAACACAATAAAGTTAATATTCGTTGAGAATCACAGTCATTTTTTAGTTTCATTTATGTATTAAAATTTTCAATATAATATTAATATTTTTCATAATATTAATATAAATTTTCAAAAAAATATATTAATTTATTTAATACAAATGTGATTATATCTTTTAAAACTATTAATAAACTAAATAAACTAAAATATGTTTAAATTTTTATTTAATAAGATTCGATATCTTATTATTTGATTTGAATACGTTTACCAATTCAATTGAATAAAAGAAATCATAGTTGAAGACTTAACAAAAAGCTTTAAAAGGATTTACATCAAGAAAACCGTAGCATGAAGAGTTATATTTTAATTATTATGGTAAAGATATTTTATTTGCATTTTATTAAAATATATAAATATAATATCAATTTATGGTTAGTTTGCATAAAGGTAAGTTATTAATTTATAATTTGTTTTTGTGAGTATTAGTTTTAATTAATTAGTTTTTTATATGGATAAAAAATGAGATTGAAATTAACAAAATAAATCAAATAAGATTAATTATTATTTTTATTTAATAATTATGATTTCTTGATAATCGATATCATTTGTTAATAGATACTTTACAATCTAATATAAAGGAAATGTTGCAGAGGCTTCTCATATGAAGCATTAGATCCCAATTCATAATGTTAATTTAATTTGAAAACTAATAAAAATAATAATTAAATTTAATTAAATTTTATTTTATTTAATGTAATTTTATTTTTATTAATAAAAGTATTAGTAAATTATATATTAAATTACATTTTATCATATAAATTAAAATAATAATTCATAATCTTTTTATCAGGGTGTGAGCAGGACAGATGGTCCGACCAGATACCACGTGGATGAAGGGACTAGTAAGAGATTGTGGAGGAGGGCATGTAAATTGATGCCGCAAAATGAGAAGAGAAATGAAGGAGATGACAAGGGAAATGCGGGCCAACTGGCTAACCGTAAAGGAATTGTCCGCGAGGTGGTATGTAAAGGGTTGCATGCGGAGCATGCAACCCAAAGCTTGTCGAAGGCAAAGTGGGAAGCAGAAGAAGTGGAGGGAGATTAGGCTGTGGCAGCTGTGGGCTCAGTTGAGCTACAGCGCAGCGACGAAACACAGAGACTGGTATGTAATCTAGACCCTCTTTCTGAATGAAACGAGAAAGAGGAAGATGAATTTCTGTTGGATTCTAACTGACGGGGGTGGCAGGACAGGCTTAGTATGTATAATGCTTGGTCTTCTTCTGCATGCACTATTGCACCTCCCAATTGTTGTGAGGGAACCTCTTAGTCTTAACGTGCTTCCCTCTCCTGTGCTCCTACATGATGTCTTCTAGGACCTAAGGGGGCCATGGGTAGGTTTTTCTAGTGAGGTGGAGTGGGATGCTTTGGGGGGGAGAGAGTTTGTGTCTATGCCATTTGGGGAAGGAGGGATTAGGAAATTTCTATGCAGGCCGGGGAGTCTATTGGGTAAGCATGGGGAGCCAAGGGAGAGTGGGGAGTCCATTGGGCTAGGTCAGGAGGGCGTCAAGGGGTAGAGAAGCACCTTTGGGATTCCAAAATAAAAGGGAAGAACAATAATTTTGAACCCTACTTATACTCAAGAAACATGTAGTAGTAATGCCCAACTGGAGGGCCAGTTAAGGCCCTGGGTTCAATTTAGAGAGGTCAGTCGAGGGGGGAATCGAGAGATAGTGCTAGAGAATAGTTATGGGGTGACCCTCGAGTAAAGACTCGAGAACCAACTCTGCCAAAAATATATATAATCTCAGAGGTGCCACCTTACGCGCCCAATCATTTCCATGCTTATGTGTCGAAGACGATGGAGTCAAAAAATAGGAATTGGGGAATTGATATCAGAAAGGAGACCTCCCCCAACTTGTTCATGGGTAATTCTTGTTCCGTAGGCTCGAGTAACTGTCACGAGGATATGACCCTTATCTCGCTTAAGCATCTACCGGTGTGGACGTTAAAGGTGGTGCAGTTGGTTGCAAGGATAGAGGGAAATAAAATGAAGAAAGAGGAGGCGGAAGGGAAGAAGGGTCGATATGGACGAAAGGAATCTGGCATAGGAAAAAGGTCGGAAACAGCCTCCACATGCTAAGCTCCCTGAGAAAGAGGTAGGAAGTCTTGTGTGGAGACTATGTAGAACTCACTGCATGTGTACAACAAAATTTCACTAACACTAGTGAAAGCAGAGATCTCTAGATGGGAGATGGAATTGAGAAAGGTTCGTAAGGGAACAAGTATAAGAAGAGGAATCAGATCCATTGGTTGTGGACCCAGGCAATAGAAGAGGCAGGATGACCTTGTTCCACCAAGTCATCCAAACTTATTGGATTATTAAGAATTTATTGGCGAAAGCCATAACTAAAAACTAGAAACAAAGAGAGGAGCCTATTCTACAGGGACAAACTCAAAAATGGGAAGATGAACCAAGTCTAATGGTGATTCAAAAGGAAATTAAGATAGTCCGGGTTCAATTGTTTGACCAGAACGTCAAGCTAGGATGAATGGAGAAGATGTTGCAAAGCATGCTGTTGGGGTTATGTAATTTATTAGCAAGATTGGCAGAGTCCAATTACAGAAGCAACATCGTTTCAACCAACTTTGGGATTCTAGGATCTAACCCTCCTAAATCCGGAGAGGGATCTCTCCAACGAGTACAAAGATGGATTTGTCTTTGAAGTTTGGAATAATGATATTAGGCTAGTTATGAAGTCTGAGGGTTTTGTTTGTTTTTGGACGGTTGAACATGATTTCTGTTAGAGGTGAAAAGTCCCAAAAGTAAAGAGGTTCAAAGGTGAGAAGTTGCAAGCAAAAGAGTAAGTTTTGATAAAGAGGAAAGATGAAGGCAGGTTTTCAGTCCATTGGGCTATGGAGTCATAAGAGGATTTAATTGGAACAGCAAGAGGCAAGAGTGGTCTATGGGGCAATTCATCTATGTCTAAGGATCTCTTTAAGGCTTGATTTATGGAATGGAATGATACATCAAGAAGGGGAAATAAACAGATGCAGAACAAAGAGTAGCCCAGGATCTGGTAAGTACTTTGAAACTATCCAGCTTTTAACACATTCTAAGGGAAACAATCAAATAGTTATGCAAAAACGACTGGGACCAGGGCTCACCATATCTTCCTCAGTTCATCTTCACACAACATATATTGAAAGTAACATTCAAACATGATATTCAGCTAAGACAATAAGACGAGGGAACGCCAACATTCCTATGCTTAAACTGAATTAAATCATTTCCAAATAACACAGTTTGAAAGAAAACATTTAAATAAAGATTTCTCAACCAGAGAAGGTTACTGATATGCAGTAGGTCCTAACCCTGTTTAAACTGTTCTTTACAGTAGAAAATGAAATAAAATGAAAACATGAATAAAATAACAAGTTACAATAAGAATAACATCACCGTCAACATAGACCAGGATCCCATAAATAAGCTTGTATTGATGCTCCAAACCAGTTACAATCTTCAAGTCCAGTGTGTTAATTCATCTTTCTTTCACAACATAACTTATCTGTTACAAGCAGAGCTCTAAGAGCCAGTGAATCACTATTTACAATCATGAGTCTCCAGCTCAGTTACATTACAATGCATCAGCAATTACATCAACAACCAACCCCTCACTCACCTTCTACTGAAGTATTTATAGAAGAATGAGGAGGTTAGATTGATTAAAGATATCAAATACAATTAATACAGAGTTAATGTTTTCTTGGCCCTTGGGAGGCTGAATGAAGAAACTATACATGTGTTTCACTATATTAATTGGTTTATACTTATGAATTAAGCTCGGAGGGAGATTTTGTTGACCTTTGGGGCTCTAAGCGATGCTAGGGTTACTCTGTAGACATTCTTTCATTAAATCCTTGGTAGAAGTAACTCTTCAGCTACGTCGAGGTAAAATATATGACCTCGATCAATAAATTCTGTTCCTGATTGAATACTTTGAGGCACATGTGGCACTTTAGTCGCTGGGAGGAATCAATTCGCCTCCATCTGTGGCGGTGGAGGGTTTTCCTGATAAAACACTTTAGGTTTTTCTTTAAAATATGTTTTAGATTGGGGATTAGGCTTTTGATAACTGTCTTAGCCATAATCCCCACTAATCTGTCCATCAATTCTCTGCTCTGGTTCATCCTGGTCTTTGACACTGATAATCCTTGACTGTGTCTGTTTCATGGTTCTCTTGCTGTCGTGTCGGGATGCGCAGGGTTCATAAGGCATCAATGCCTGAGAAAACATCGATGAAACATGCATTTCAACCCTGTGGATGAATTTCCTGATACATTCGAAGGCCGGAGGATCGTCATCCTTGGCCGATGAAATTTCTTCATTTGAGCGAAAAAACATTAAAATCTGCAAAAAACAAACGAATGTTACAAAAATCCTGCGTTTATAGGGAAATCTGCATCGGAGGATGTGCGGAGGAAGGAGGGCCATTGGATGGCATCATCCAACGGTCCGAATTTAATCATAGAATGGTCGAAAAAGCATTGGGGAGGAAGATTAGATCAGAGCCGTCGATCGCGCGTGATCGACGGTCGGAAGCGGGCAATGGAAAGTCAGCGGCGGGGAATCGTTGATTGGGCAACGGAATCGGGCGACGCAATATGGGCCGTCGATCTACAGATCAGATCGACGGAGGGGATTGATTTTCTACTGTACGAGGGCCTGGTTATCGCGTGGGCACTTTGGTTATCCATCAGACACTTTCGGCGATCGACAACCGTTGGATGAGGGGGCCCAGATCGGATGGCGGAGATCCATTTCGCTGGGCATCCTGGCTCGGACTTTAACGCGCGACGGACGAAAATTGCACGGCGGTTTTCAAACCATACCAGGGACACGCATCAACCGTCGTATGGAATCACTGGCAAATGGACGAAAACAACTTTTGGCCCGTAGGTGGTGCGAAAAATACCACGCGGTTTTGGGCAACTGGCGCGCTGGAGGTGGGGACCACGGTAAGTCATGCTCCGCACCGTCCGATCTGCTAAGCAGATCGATGATTAAAATTTCTCCACCATTTACATGGCAGAAAACTTTGGAAATAAATTAAAAACCCAAAAATACGATTTTGCAAAGGTTTTTTAATGGTTTGGCAGAGAAAATTTAATTTAAAAGGATAAGCGCCCGACGGGTTTAGCATTCGGTTCTGGCGCTCGGGCGTATGAAAGAAAAAGGGTTGGAGGTTTAGCCCAAGGGGGCTTAAGCGCAGAACATATAAAATATGTGTTTTCTATGGTTTTTTAAAGGAAATGAAGGTTGCGGTAAGATTAAAAAGTGGGTTTTCAACTTTATTAAATGAATTTTGATGGGGGGGAAAAGGAGAAACATGGAAATGGGGGATTTTCATGGGGAATGGAGGGATGGAAGAGGAGGTTAGCTTTTGAAGAGAAGGAAAGGGAAAAAGGGGTCTGCAATAGTATTTGACTTTGGATTTTTGTAGGATTTCAGAGGTTTCTAAGATAAAAACAGCAGTATGGGAAACTGGATAGAGGCATGAGGCCTTCGAGAGTCTTCAAGAGCCAACAGTTTTTGCTAGGGAAAAAGTTTTCCTTGAAGGCTCAAAACAAATTTAGCCACCTTTGGTATGATCAAATTTTACAGGTGGCTAATAGTGGCTCCACTTGGGGATGGTGCCTTCTTGAAGGCATCAAGAATTCAGACTTGATTTCTCTGGGAAGTTGACTTGTGCCTGATCCTTTAGATTGCTCTTCCTTTGATGGATGATCTTTCTTTGCTTTGAAAAATAGTATCAGTTATCAATACAACTTTTCTACCTACCCAATCCTACTGATCTAACATTTTTTCTTCATCAGAGTGCACTTGGATTGGCAAACTCTTTTCTCAACATTTTATCCTTTTGAAAGCATAAAAACTAATCTAACTCTACTCCTTATTTCTCCCTAAACTCAGATTAAACAGTTGATCTCAGATATTTCTCTACCTAATCTACTGTCTGTTGGGATTAAACTGTCCAACAGACTTTCATTCTCTAAATTCTACAACAAAAATCCAAAAATAGTCAAGTCAAGATTAAGCTGTTTGACTAGCTGTGATCTATGGCATAACAACAAGCTGCACATAGATTATTATTTGCAGAGAATTAAAATCAAAATGGAAGGCTTAGGATCTGAAAGTCTCTTATCATAGCCTTCTCCTTTCTTCACAACTCTGTTTTTGCTTTTGTTTTAGCTGTCCTTGCTTTTCTTCTGGTTCAGATTTTAAGCTGATTAGAACCAGATCTTTACATTCTTTGACTCATAATTTAACATAGTTTTGAGTCATCTCTTTTTGGAAACTTTGGTTCATATTTTGAGTTTGTTTGAACCTTCAATTTCTATCCCAATCTATCTACTGATAAGCTAAGATTGAACAATTTGGCAAATCGAATTCACTATCCTATCAGCAGAAAATTGAAAACTAATTAGTCAAGGTTAAACTGTTGACTAACTAGAAGTGTGTTTAGTAGGAGTGGCATTTAATCTTGCACACTTTCAGATTTGTTTCTCTTTTTGGCATGGCGCTTTGCCTTTCTTGTTTTCATTTCTGCCCTCTTTTCTTTTTTTCTTTGTTTTTTGTATTTTTTAATTTTCATAACCTTGAATGCAATGGGGGATGGAATATTCATAATGGAAAAAGATAAAAAGGCTTTAAAACATAAAATGGATCAAGAGAAGTAATGCTTAAGCATCCTGCCATTGACAGGACCCCCAAACAATTCTGTTCCATCCAGTTACTGTAAGAAAAATGCATTATTACCCGCAACTGAATGAATAGAGTAAGGGCCAAGCCATAGGTTGTCAAATTTTCCATGTTTTCCCTTTTCCTCCCTCCTTGAGTCCCACTTTAAAACTTTGTCCCCAATCTTGAAATTTCTGGCCTTCGTTCTTCTGTCAAAAAGCTTTTTGATGCTGTCTTGTTTTTGTAATTCTTTTTTATACACTTCCTCTCTGGTCTTCTGAAGATGAATGGTCTGATTTATTCTTCTGATCATGTCATTTTCTTCAGTCTGTAACTCTTGAATCAACTTCATAACTGGTACACCAAGGCTATTAGGAAAAATTGCATATGTACCATACACAAGCTGGAAAGGTGACATACCAATATATTTCTTCAAAGTTAATCTGTCAGCCCAAAGTGCATGGACCAGCTTTATGTGCCTAGAATTTTTGTTGTCCTCCAACAATTTCTTGATTATGTTCACTAAGCTTTTGTTGGAAGATTCTGCAAGTCCATTACCTTGAGGGTAGTAAGCTGTGGAATGCCCCAATGATATCTGATATCTATGACAGAAGTCAAACATCCTCTTTGATCCAAATGCTACTGCATTATCAGTGATTATTTTGGTAGGACAGCCAAATCTGGAGAGAATGTTAGTCTCGATAAATTTTATGATAACTTAATCATTGGCCTGCCTACAAGGAATGACTTCTATCCACTTGGTGAAATAGTTTGTGGCAGTGAGGATCCACCTATGCTGGGCAGAAGATGGTGGATGGATTTCTCCTATGAAGTCAAGTCCCCACTATTGAAAAGGAGCTTCAACAGTGATTGGATGCAGAGGAAGGGGTAGCAATTTTCTCTTGCCTTCAAAAAGTTGGCATTTATGGCAAGTAGTGGTCATCTTGTGTATATCAGAAAAAAGAGTAGGCCAATAGAAACCAGCCCTCAAAATTTTGTTGGCTGTTGACTTCCAGTATAAATGGCCGCCACACTCTCCTTCATGGAATTCCCACTTAACCTTCTTTGCATCAAACTCAGGCAAACATTTAAGCAATATACCACTTGCATTTTTCCAATAAAGACATCTATCTATGATGCAATAGTTTACTGCTTTTAGCTTCAAGAACCTTGCCTTTGTTTTTGTCAAACTAGGAGGTGTATCTAAATTAAGAAAAACATAAATAATATTAGCATACCAAGAGGAATTCATGAAATGGTTTTCAACAATGGGAGTCGATATTTCCTCTTGATCATCTAAAGCATTAATCATATGAATATCAAGAACTTCACAATTTGATTCAGCCATTAATCTAGCTAGACCTTGGCCTTTGATGAGCTTAGTGGGTTTTATCTCTAAATCATATTCAAGGATAACAACAATCCACTTACCTCTCTTACCATCTGGGTCCTGTGTTAGAATGTCTTTAACAACTGAGTTTGGGACGAAGGCAATGATGTGTGAGTGAAGGATGTACACCCTGAAGTCTTTCAAAGCTTTAACCAAAGCAAAAGCTTGCTTCTCCATAATGTTATACTTCAAAGGGGCATCCCTCAATTCCCTCCATGCCTTGCTAAAGATAAATAAACCTCTTGTCCTTGTCAGTTTTTACGTAAAGGATGGAACACTATCAGTATGTTAAATTATAAAAATGAAAGATATAAAAATCTTTTGAAAAAATGAGACTTATGAAAACTGGTACTTTGGTTAATAGCATTTCATCGGCTCAAAGGATATATTTAGCCCCAAGGTCCATTTATTGCTCCTTCTTCAGCATATTTGTGATATTCTAGACTCTCAGTAAGTTAGGACTGAACCTTCTCAAAAGGAGAAGTTAATCTTTCCAAACGAAGAACACAACTCATGATACTGGGTGAGGGTGCAATAGCCTCAGTATATTTTGGATCTATCTTTATACCTTCTTTTGAAATAATGTTGACCAAGTTTACCCTCTTCTCCTCTTGGAGACGAAAAAGTGACTCACAGGTTTAAAGATATTCCAAACTTTCTGCATTTTTCGAAAAATTTTCTTAAATGTTCTAAGTGCTCTTCATCTTTTTTTGAAAACACAGTGACATCATCAAGGTATACAATGATGAAGAAGCCCAGTTCTTCCAAGAATGCTATGTCCATGACTCTCTGAAAATTTTCTCCAGATGATGAACCCAAAGGCATTTTTGCCTCGGTACCCCACGGTGCATGGTAAATACGAATTATGATCTAATTGACGATGGCCAGGGGTGGAACTAAAATGCGATTATACCCACGGGCCTTCATCGAAGAGGTCTTTCAGCCTTTTCCTACACCCAAAAATGTGATCCATTTGGTAAGGGTAGTTGTCTTTTAATGACACATTTCGTCTCTAAAATCTGTACGCTTTGATTTCTCTTGTCTTCTTCCTAAGACTTTCTAGATTGATACCATTAGAATATCTAATGGGGACAATAATATGACATCATATGTGATTTCCTTCTTAACCAAAAGCGAGTTGTACGAAGTTTATTCTTGATTTGTTTGAATGGTTTTTGGTTTTCTTTAAGAGGGATTTTGTGTTGTATTATTTCAGTGTCATAGGATTTAAGATCTTCGTAACTCCATGCAAAAACATCAGAAAATTCTTTGAACAACTCTATGTATTTGAGTTTAATGTGAGCTGGCAAAGTTTTGGAAAGTTTGATCATCTTCGGTTTTTCCTCACTGCCAATGTTGCACTCCTCCACTTCAGTCTCTACAGGTTCCAGTTTAGGTTTTTTGGCCATATCATTAAAATCAAACAACTCTTCCAAAGGTGTTAGACCACTTGGCAAACTTTCATCTTTAGAATGCAGAGTTTCTAATTCCTCGGTTTCTGATTCTACACTCAATTCTGTTTTGTTTTTAAGTTTGCTAGTCTGAAGGTTAATATTTACAAGCTCAGGAGAAGGTTCTTCTTCACCAAGAAAATTTTCTTCACTGCAGTCTGTATCATAATCTGAATCTGAACTATGCAGTTCAAACTCATTTCTGAATTGCATGAATTCTTCTATTTGTTTATCTCCGTCAAAAACCTGCCAATATTTTTTATTATCAGGCACAACTGGTCTAAATTTCATCTGAGTTGAGCAATCTTTGGTCTCAAATGGTGTTAAACATGTCCTAGCTGCAGAGGCTAAATTGTGGGCTATAAGATTTCTTTTTCTTGGGACAAAACTCAGTGTGGATTCCTCAAATGTTTTCAAAAGATCCATGACATCATTCCGATAGGCCCTAAGTCTGGGATGATTTGAATTATACTCCCCATTGACTTGCCTAATTATTAACTCAGAATCCCCATACACAGTTATTTTCTTGGCTCCTAATTTTTTAAGAAAATGTAAGCCCAAGAGCAGGGATTCATACTCCACTATGTTATTAGAACACTGAAAGTTTAACTTGCAAGAAATGCATTCGGTGTGCTTGCTTTCAGTGTTGGTAATCCAGACACCTGCACCAGCATTTTTTCTAGTGCATGACCCATCAAAATACATACTCTAGAGAGGATCATTATCATTTTTACCAGTTTGGTGAATGTCCTTTGTATGATTTGATTCCTCATTTTTTTCAATATGTTGAGGGATATTTTCTTCGATGTCAAGATTTAAGTTTAATGGATTGATGACTTGTAGTTCAAGACCTGTGTTTGGTTTGCCAATGTTTTCAAATGTAGCAAACTTTTTTGACACTTGAGTGTTGTGCTCCTCTTCCTCCCTTTTAGCCATTGATCCTGTTAAAGTGATTTGTCCATGAAGTGTTTCATCATTAAACATGATAAAAGAATCAAGGCATGTACTTAGAGAATATAGAGGAGAGTTTTGAGGTCTGTCTTGACTTGTAACCGTGTATTGCATATGAGACTCCCTGTAAAGTCTTCTAGTCTGATTGAAAACAGGGATAGTCGCATAGGTCATGTCCATTTGCATAGTCCCCTATAACTTAGCCCCCCAAGATCTTGATAAAAGCATTCCATACTTTGGGGGTGCATCAGCCACAACAACATCCATAACTAAGCATTTGGCTGGAATTTTGGCTAAGTTAACACAAAGGTCTTTGATCAATCCTAAACACTTGACTCTGCTCAAATCAAAGGAGTAAAGATATTTGTAAGGTCTAGTGATTTCAAGACCCAGGCTCTCCATTACAGCTTTTGGCATTAAATTATGAGAAGCGCCTGAGTCATGCATAGCGTTATGTAGAATTTTTCCATGAAGGTTCAAACTTACATAAAAGGGAGGGACAGGTCCCTCTTGAAACTTACCTTCAATCTTTGGACCAAAAATAAGCTCTGGCTAGTCGTCATTAAGATTGAGTGTATCCTCATTTTCTTCTATGTTCAAAGCCTTCAAAATTTTGGATCTATATACATGTTGGGAAGCTAACTCAGTCAAGGGGACAAAGATTTTGATCTTTAAGATTTCCTGTTCCAGGCTGAAAGGAATTTGATTCTTTAAGGTGCTAGTTTCAACCTTGTTTACTGCCATTCTATCAGCAACAACAACTTGCTGATTTGATTTATCTACAGTTGACACAACAGTTGAAAAAGGATTACTAGCTGAAGTGTTAGTACTACTAAGGTTTGCACTCTGTTTTTCAAGATTTTGAGTGTCTTTCTCTTTACCTTTACCAGAATTAACAGCCACCGTTTTGTCCTTTTGTTTGACTGTTTTAGGCTTGGTTGTGGTGGTGTTTTGAGAATATTTGTCAGAGGTTTTGGTGTTGGGGTTTTGTTGACTATTTTTACTTCTAAGGTCATATTCCCTTTGAGGTTCGGTGACGACATTTTCCATGTTTTGATAATAATCTTCATTATCATCTCTTTTGTCATTGTAAGGTGTGTAAAGACCTTGTTTCCTATCATAATGAACCTCAAAGTCATCATCATCTACCCCAAATAGGTTGATATAATCTTCCTCTGCCATTTCATCTATTTCCTCAACCTCACTCACATAGTTTTGATGAAAGGGAGGAGCGATCTGTTGATCATCTTCCCTGGGTCTGTTTGGAGGTTGGTTTCTTCTTATATTCTGATTCTGGTTCTGGTTTCTATTTTGAGGAGCAGTTTGATTTTGACTTGCTTGTGCTCTCTCAAGAATGCTCATTTTCTTCATCATCTCTTCCATCATTCTTTCCATATTTGAGCTTGAGGTAGTAGGTGTGGATTCCTCTCTAAAAGATACTCTCTTTTCAGCTTTCATCCTTGCTCTCTTCTCCATCAAGTTGACTTCCACAGAAAGAGCACCTCTTTGCATGTCTTCAAGAGTTGCAAAATCTCTCTCTCTGAGTGAATAGGTCATGTCAGCGTCAAACCCTTCAGGAAACTTATTTAAGGCTGAGCCTTGTGGAGGTTTTAATTCTGGGGAGAGTGCATTATACACACTATTAAATCTAGTACAATAGGCTTGTACTCTTTCCCCGGGGTTTCTATGAATATTGTTGTAGTCAGCAAGGACTTAGAGAGGATTCTTCCTCACTTCCCATTTGTTTAAGAATGTTTGATGGAAGCCTTGGAGATTGCTGATACTGTGGGGGGCTAGGGATTTAAACCATTTTCTTACTTCTCCCCCTAAAATCTGAGCAAACAATCTAAGTTTGACAGAATCATCATCAATTTCATTTCTGTCAAAGTAGTCATTCATCTTGTCCACATGTTGTGATGTTGTTGTAGCATTGCTAGAATCATATAATGGAATTTTGGACTGGTAGTCCTGTGGAAGATTGACTAATGGTACAGGAAGGACTAAGGGAGCATACCACGCTGCCATGATATGTGGTGGAGGTGGATTGACAAGAGGGAGTGTGGGCTGGGGTGAAGTGGTTTGAGCGGTGGATGAAGGATGGAAAGAAGTGGATGGGACTGCAGTAGATTGCTGAGCTGATCTTGGATGAGAGACACCTAGATTATAAAGAAAATGTAAATCAGGAGGTGTTGTTTCTCTATTCCCAAGATGTTCACTTGTTTCAGGAGATGACTATGAAGACTCAGAATCTAACTGATCTAAATCATCAAGGGACCTAGTTCTAAATGGATTTAATAGGTCAACTTGTGATTGTTGCAGAGCTGAAATATTTTCAGGAACTGAATTAGCTCTTAGGGGTAATCTGAAAACAGTTGAAGATTCTATCTTAGGAGACTTCCTAAGGATTCTTTCTAGGTTATCAACTATCTCAGGTGGATCAGGGTCAGGATGGGCTCTAGTGTAAATTTTTCTAGGAGCCACTATGCTATGTTTTTTAGACCCAAATAATAAGAAAAGCTCGACCAAATATGACGATATTTGAGAGGTCAACTAATCCTTTTTCACAATTTTAATCCTACAGTCCTCTAACTGAGTTTGAAAGATATTAGAATGATAAGGGTTCTTCCCAGTGGAGTCTTAAGGTCTGTTGAGGATTGTGGAGTCGCCAGGTGGAAAGTTTAGAGTGTTTTCAAAGAGATACACTGTCCACCACAATGCTTGTGAAACATCCTTTTTCAAGGATATCCCGAAACACAACAAACTCTAACCAGAGATTGACTGGGAGGGCATTCACCAGATATGTCACCTCTAAAAGAGGATGAGATCCGGAGGCTACCTGGCCCTTTCCAGACTTTGTCTAAGAGTATGAGGTAAAACACAACGAAAAGGTAAATGAAATGCAAGAGAAAGTGTTTTACTACCAATCTGAAATGTTTTTGGTATTTTCTGAGTTATTTTATTTGTGTGGTTTCTAAGAATGTCCTAACTTTGCTTCAAAACTTAGCTACGGTTGTGAGACAAACATAGTCTACTCTTATGGCTAAGCTAGCTAATTTTCCAAGGTTAGATAAGGGCTTATCAGAATCCTAGGGTTGACCTAGTTTGTCACTAGTTCAAACAAGTTTCATCATGATTACCATTTCTTGGTAGTGCTTGAAAAGGCTGCTTTTTACTCACAATGGTTTGTGTGAAAATCAAGGGAAAATGAGATGAAAACTCAACTCATTCCCCAGTGGAGTCGCCATAAATGTTGAGGTTCTGTAATTTATTAGCAAGATTGGCAGAGTCCAATTACAGAAGCAACATCGTTTCAACCAACTTTGGGATTCTAGGATCTAGCCCTCTTGAATCCGGAGAGGGATCTATCCAATGAGTACAAAGATGGATTTGTCGTTGAAGTTTGGAATAATTATATTAGGCTAGTTATGAAGTCCGAGGGTTTTGTTTGCTTTTGGATGGTTGAACATGATTGTTGTTAGAGGTGAAAAGTCCCAAAAGTAAAGAGGTTCAAAGGTGAGAAGTTGCAAGCAAAAGAGTAAGTTTTGATCAAGAGGAAAGATGAAGGCAGGTTTTCAGTCCATTGGGCTATGGAGTCATAAGAGGATTTAATTGGAACAGCAAGAGGCAAGAGTGGTCTATGGGGCAAGTCATCTATGTCTAAGGATCTCTTTAAGGTTTGATTTATGGAATGGAATGATACATCAAGAAGGGGAAATAAACAGATGCAGAACAAAGAGCAGCCCAGGATCTGGTAAGTAATTTGAAACTATCCAGCCTTTGACCAGGCAATTAAGAAATACATGAAAGAAAACTAGGATCTGGTAAGTACTTTGAAACTAGCCAGCCTTTGATACACTTCCAATAGAAAAACATACAAAAACTAAGGGAAACTTGAAGGCAGCTTTTGGAGTAGAGACTAGTGGGCCAGGCTCACTACAAATCCTCTCCTAGCTCTTCTTTACTTGGCTACTTCCAAGACAATCACAAAGATAACACAGAATGGCCTAAGATCTGGTAAGTATTTTGAAACTATCCAGCTTTTAACACATTCTAAGGGAAACAATCAAACAGTTATGCAAACAAGACTGGGACCAGGGCTCACCATATCTTCCTCAGTTCATCTTCACACAACATATATTGAAAGTAACATTCAAACATGCTATTCAGCTAAGACAATAAGATGAGGGAACGCCAGCATTCCTATGCTTAAACTGAATTAAATCATTTCCAAATAACACAGTTTGAAAGAAAACATTTAAATAAAGATTTCTCAGCCAGAGAAGGTTACTGATATGCAGTAGGTCCTAACCCTGTTTAAACTTTTCTTTACAGTATAAAATGAAATAAAATGAAAACAGGAATAAAATAACAAGTTACAATAAGAATAACATCACCGTCAACATAGACCAGGATCCCATAAATCAGCTTGTATTGATGCTCCAAACCAGTTACAATCTTCAATTCCAGTGTGTTAATTCATCTTTCTTTCACAACCTAACTTATCTGTTACAAGCAGAGCTCCAAGAGCTAGTGAATCACTATTTACAATCAGGAGTCTCCAGCTCAGTTACATTACAATGCTTCAGCAATTACATCAACAACCAACCCCTCACTCATCTTCTACTGAAGTATTTATAGAAGGATGAGGACGTTAGATCTGATTAAAGATCTCAAATACAATTAATACAGAGTTAATGTTTTCTTGGCCCTTGGGAGGCTCAATGAAGAAACTGTATAGGTGTTTCACTGTATTAATTGGTTTATACTTATGAATTAAGCTCGAAGGGAGCTTTTGTTGACCTTTGGGGCTCTGAGCGATGCTAGGGTTACTCTGCATACATTATTTCATTAAATCCTTGGCAGAAGTAACTCTTCAGCTGCGTCGAGGTAAAACATCTGACCTCAATCAATAAATTCTATTCCTGATTCAATACTTTGAGGTACAGGTGGCACTTTAGTCGTTGGGAGGAATCAATTCGCCTCCATCTGTGACAGTGGAGGGTTTTCCTGATAAAACACTTTAGGTTTTTCTTTAAACTATGTTTTAGATTAGGGATTAGGCTTTTGATAACTGTCTTAGCCATAATCCTCGCTAATCTTTCCATCAATTCTCTGCTCCGGTTCATCCTGGTCTTCGACACTAATAATCTTTGACTGTGTCTGTTTCATGGTTCTCTTGCTATAATGTCGGGTTGTGCAGGGTTCGTAAGGCATCAATGCCTAAGAAAACATCGACGAAACATGCATTTCAACCCTGTGGATGAATTTCCTGATACATTCGAAGGCCGGAGGATCGTCATCCTTGGCTGATGAAATTTCTTCATTTGAGCGAAAAAACATTAAAATCTACAAAAAACAAATGAATGTTACAAAAATCCTATGTTTATAGGGAAATCTGCATCGGAGGATGTGCGGAGGAAGGAGGGTCGTTGGATGACATCATCCAATGGTCCGAATTTAATCGTAGAATGGTCGAAAAAGCATGGGGGAGGAAGATTATATCAGAGCTGTCGATCGCGCATGATCGACGGTCGGAAGCGGGCAATGGAAAGTCAGCGGCGGGGAATCGTTGACTGGGCAACGGAATCAGGCGATGCAATATGGGTCGTCGATCTGCAGATCAGATCGACGATGGGGATTGATCTGCTGCTGTACAGGGCCTGGTTATCACGCGGGCACTTTGGTTATCCATCGGACACTTTCGGCGATCGACAACCGTTGGATGAGGGGGCCCAGATCGGACGGCGGAGATCCATTTCGCTGGGCATCCTGGCCCAGACTTTAACGCGCGACGGACGACAATTGCATGATGGTTTTCAAACCGTACCAGGGACATGCATCAACCATCGTATGGAATCGCTGGCAAATGGATGAAAACAACTTTTGGCCCATAGGCGGTGTGAAAAATACCACGCAGCTTTGGGCAACTAGTGTGCTGGAGGTGGGGACCACGGTAAGTCGCGCTCTGCACCGTCTGATATGCTAAACAGATCGACGGTTAAAATTTCTCCACCATTTACACGGCGAAAAACTTTGGAAATAAATTAAAAACCCAAAAATACGATTTTACAAAGGTTTTTTAATGGTTTGGCGGAGAAAATTTAATTTAAAAGGATAAGCGCCCGACGGGTTTAGCATTCGGTTCTGACGCTCGGGCGTATGAAAGAAAAAGGGTTGGAGGCTTAGCCCAAGGGGGCTTAAGTGTAGAACATAGAAAATATGCGTTTTCTATGGTTTTTCAAAGGAAATGAAGGTTGCGGTAAGATTTAAAAGTGGGTTTTCAACTTTATAAAATGAATTTTGATGGGGGAGAAAAGGAGAAACATGGAAATGGGGAATTTTCATGGGGAATGGAGGGATGGAAGAGGAGGTTAGCTTTTGAGGATAAGGAAAGGGAAAAAGGGGTCTACAGTAGTATTTGACTTTGGATTTTTGTAGGATTTCAGAGGTTTCTGAGATAAAAACAACAGTATGGGAAACTGGACAGAGGCATGAGGCCTTCGAGAGTCTTCAAGAGCCAACAATTTTTGATAGGGAAAAATTGTTCCTTGAAGGCTCAAAAAAAATTTAGCCACCTTTGGTATGATCAAATTTTACAGGTGGCTAACACATGCAACAACAATAAATTCCAGGTTCAAGTGTGAAGGATCCAGCCCCAAGGGATTATTCAGATGACCAATTGTCAGCAGTTATTTATGTTTTTCTTGTCATTTTTTTATAATGATGTCGAATAGCTTTTACATTTCTAGTTGTTGATGTTTATGTAATAGGATAATAGACAATACGGTTTCAAACATGGATGAACATTCTCAAAAAATTTAAGTTTTGGATGGCATATAATGCATACTGGTGGCCAATAGACTTGATTTCCTATGGGCAGGTTGAGGCAACCAGGAACATATCTTTTGTAACATGATTTATAGATTAGAGAAGTACTGCCAAGTTAACAAAATAAAATAAAATAATATTAGTCCCAGTGGTAGCTGAATTGGTGATTGAAGTAATGTGAAATTTGGGAAAACTAAGGGATCCAAGGTTCAACTACCCTAGTTGTGACCATATTAAGGAGAGGAGCATAGGCCGAAGACCCCCAGAGATTTAGTAGTAGTTATGTCGACCCCCTGCAGTTTACTAGTATTTAATTGTTAGACGGGTTGGTTGTTACTCATCATACTGGTTGTGAGGTTTATTAGTAGTTACATTGTTAGATGGGTAGTTATGTTTGTCATAGACCCCCTGAGGTTTACTAGTAGTTACTTGTCAGACGAGTTGTTGGGTTCTTCTCAGGTACAAAAACTAGTAGTTACTTATTACTTGTCAGACATACTATTGGGTTCCTTTTGAATGTAAGTTTTAACCCTGTACATAAATTATCTGCAAATGAATCTTAAAAGAAGAAAATAAACAATAGTGAGAGAATAAAACATAAAACAAATATACATAGATATTTTCCCCTGGATCCCAAATCGGGACTACCAGCGTGATTTTTCATTATATTCCTTTTAGTGTTACAACACACACACACACACACACACACACACATAGATATATATATATATGTCAAAGCATTCATAAGCCCCAATCCATTAACCCTGGATTAGAACATAACTGTAGTTCCCTTGATCGTATCTAAAAAATACCAAGGGCCCAAAACCATGCGTAAACCCATGCAAAAAACCATGGGCAGGTCTACCTACCGAAAATAGGGTACAAAAAAACTTTCTGGGGGCGCTGCCCCAGATGTTGAATATGGGTGGCCACCGCCCACCTATGACCCCCCACGCGTGTGCGACTAATCGTGGAAATAATATAACACATACCCAACATTCTCCCACTTGTTGTTTTCTTTTTGCAAGGGGCCATAGGAGAGCTTAGTCATTAGTCCAACTCTACAACACCCATTGTTTCTCTACACCAAGAGAACTTCTGAGTGCTCACAGACTTCGTCAATGCATCTACAACATTCTTCAAAGTGTCCACCTTTACCAGCAACACCCTTATCCTCAACCATATCTCTCACATAGTGATATTGAACATCAATGTGATTTTTCTTTAAATGATAAGCAGGGTTCTTAGCCAAGAAAATTGGACTTTGGCTATCACAGTCTATCCTTCTAGCTCGTTGCACCAACCCCATACTTGAACACAATCTCTGCAACCAAACTACTTCCTTGCTTTCATGAGTGGCTGCCATGTATTATTCCTCTGTAGTTGAAAGAGACACTATAGACTGTATTTTACTCATGTTACATAGAAATTTGTCACCGTCCCTGCAATTCCCTGTCTCGCACATTGGAGGGCTTATTTCGTGACCTGTGAGCAATGACATGATCTGAAAACACTTTCGTGGCATTCCCCTAAACATTGACTTTCATTTCCCTGAAGACAACTCCTTGTGAAAAACCCTAAAAATAGCCTTTTCATCCTTGGCGTGATTAGCATATGTTATACCCGCACCAATGGGGGAAATCCTTCAAAGAGGGTGCACCAACTGGCACTCTCTCTCAGAGTTGCACTCGCGCCAGGCTTAATAAAGGGTGTTTTTTAAAAATAAATGGTGGAATATTGACTTTAACCAACTCCTGAACTGGTCTCTAAATTGAGTTGGGACGTTTGGCTCCAGATTTCCATGTAGAGGAAGTAGTTTGTCACCTCTCATGGAAGCTTCCTTGAGGATAGGGCCAATCCCATGATTGTAGGGATCCCAACTCCTCTTCCACCATCTATATAAGCTTGCCATTTCCCTTTGCAAGCTGGTCTCCAAGAATCTCCAAGAGCCTTCATAGCCTAAAGAATGTTGCAAGAGCTTTAATAGTCCTCATAGTGCCAAATCCATAGCAAGGAGATTGACGATCGAAGAGAGAGGCTTGTCCCCATTCTCGACAAGCTTTACTGAGACGTATTCCGCTGACGACCCGCCAAAGGAAGGTTCAGGGTCAGAGCCTAGTTGTATTTTCCTTTGATGAATTAATGATAAGAAACTATTTGTTATGGTTCCACTCATATTGTTCATTATGATCATGAGTTGTGTCTTCTCCGACTAATACATAATTGCATATATCGGGTTTTACACTTGTGTTTGTCGTGTTTCTTGTGTGTGCAGGTGTTCGATCGCGGTGAGTGAGAAGATTGTGATCTGCTGGAGCAAGGAAATGGGAGCACCATATTCTCTACGAACAACAACGTTGGACTTGAGGTAGGCCTTCTTCGCAAGTTGGTTTATTGTAACTAGGAACCTGCGCCTTAGCGTGATACGATTGTTGCTAGACCCGATCTGGGCTAGTAGGGATCGCCTCTGTCCACAGAGGGGATTTACCTCCACAACAAATTTGTGACTCTGCTGGGGAGTTAGCTTGTTGTTTGCTTTATAAACTACAAACAAAGCCTGAAGTTAGCCAGATAGCCTTCGAAACGCTCTTGCTCTGTATTAGCGAAGTAGATCAATGCTGCTTCAGTCAATCTTTGGTCTAGTTTATGAACTGAACAGTTGGAGTATTGTCTTGTCTTTTGATTGACTCTTGACTTTGCTTGCTTGATCAGCTCAGTGTGACAGTCACGCCCACTGGCACATGTTGTCAGTGTATCACTCGTGCCAATTCTATTCTGGCACTAGTTTCAGCCTTACAGTCGCGCCAATATTGTAAGGTGATAGGTTTTACTATGTTTTGACCCTTCTGAGATTGATATGGGTATTTGGTCTTGTTTTTTTGACTATTTGAGTGTTCTGGAGCCCTGTTTGACTGACCGTGACCTTCATCCTTTGGTTGTTTTCCCGTTTCTATCGATTTTACATATTAGAACTAGAGCATCTAGGTGCTATTGTGCGTCGAGCCTCCCTTGGGAGTTTTTGGTTGCTGTCTGTTCAGTCAACTTTGTGATTGCTTCTCTGCACTCGTTTGGTGGTTGTCTATCATTTCATTGCATTATTTGAGTGATTGGCTTCTTCTTCATTCGAATTCTGCTTTGTCTCGCTTTGAGCCCAGATTACATGGTTCATTTGAGTCTTGGAGATTCTACTTGAAGTGGTGAGTCTGGTCTTGGTTGGGAGAAATTCTTTGTTTTTTCATTTTCAGGCGTTGGCACTTGTTGTCAGCTAGCAACCTGCGCCAATTGGTCGTTGGTGCTAGTTGTCAGTGAGCAAGTCGCGCCAGTTGGCGCTATTTGTCAATGATAAAGTCGTGCCAATTTCAGGGTGTGTGAAAATTGAGACTTTTTCCCTAAATCCTTCACCAGTGTGTCTTTCCCTTCTGGTATTTTCATTGTATGAGCATAGATTACATTGCTCATTGTTTGAAATGTATTCTCTCCATGATTGTTTGATGTAAAAGGGAATGAATGCCTTGTTTTGATCTCATGCTTTGGAAGTCCTCTTTGTGTTTTGTCACCTTTTGAGAATTTCATTACAAAGTGTTTGAAACAACGATTTCATTCTTATTGTTTGTTTACATCTCTTTTTCATTCATCCTTCATTAAGGAGATTTGCATTCTTTTAGTTTTCGTCTCATAGTTTGCTTTTCGTTAAAATACATTAGATCACATTGCACTGAAAAGTGCTTTTTGAGATCCATCATTGAGCTAAGATTACATTGTTTAATGATTGAAAACTAAAAATCGCTTTCAGTGCATTCTCTTTCATTAAAAGCATGCATTAAGTAGATTCTCATTTCATAAAAAAATGCATTGAGTGCATTCTTATAATTTGAAAAGGAAAAGGAAATTGTGCATGGATTACAATTGCATATTTTTCGAAAAAGAGGATTTTGCATAGATTACATTGCATTATTCGCATCATTGAATGTTTGAAATTACTTTTGGATAGTGAAAGTCATCTAGTTTTGAAAAATTTTGTTTACAGTGTTGTTGTTTGTTGCATCATTGTTTGAAGCTCTTCCCTTAACTAGATAGCATTCATCGAATTGAAAAGTTTTCTTTTCTCATATAGCTGCATATAGGAGATTGTCAGATGACATACGGTAGGGCCTTGAAACCGAAAAATAATTGAAGATCAACATTAAAATTTATTCAATCAACCTAAGGAAGCATTGAAACATTAATGAAATATTTAGAGGTCTAGGCTAGAGTTGTGTTCCGGCGTCTTTAAACCTAGTAGCTGTCGTTCGCCTCTTGGCTTTCGACAACACTAGTACGGACTTGTGCTCCCCATACCTTCACGTATATAAAGGGAGACCCCACTAGGTTTCTATCATTTATCCATAGGAAGCCGATTTTGCCGCCCTATACTCGTGATACACCGGACATAGCATTCGGAGAGATTTCCTACACGTACGTCAAGTCCTTGGTTTATTTCTCTTTCATTTTTGAAACCAAGGTGTATATTTCAGTTCACGGTTATTTGGTACACCCTTTGCCTAGAATTCCAGAGCAGTCATTTCGATCTTTTCTGACTCATTAAATTTGAAAGGATCATCAAGCGCTTGTCCTTTCACGCTTGTTTCCAATCTGAAAGCGATAGAGTAACCTTTTGTCTATTTCTCGACGCTTAAAAGATGAAACAACAGATTTTTGTTTCAATGTTTTAAAAATTAACTACCCACAAAATATTCCCGGTTAAAGTTAGTTTCCTTAGGGTGTTTTTTTGGGTTGTTTCCGATGGCAACTTCTCCAGAGCTCACCAACCAAGGAATCCCTTCCGATTGGAATCTTGGTCATTTTCCTCCTTTTGGGAATGTTGGTGCTCCTTACATGGCAACGTTGTCCCTTCCTGGGTTAACTGTTGGGTTGCCTGTGTGGTTGTTTTCAACTTCTGTGGTCCTGAATGTCTCAGCTATTGTTCAATCAGTTCCTCTGCCTGAACAACATCATGTTGATTCTAAGGTGGACCACTCCCCTTCTTCGCCTATTTCTACGTCCTCCTCTTCTACTTCGCCTGGTGAAAGTTTGGATTCAAGTAACCAAGTGGCTAAGAAGAAGAAGAAGAAGACAAAGAAGAAGAAGTCTGATAAAGGAGAGGCTAGCTCTGCAGCTATTGCACCTAAGAAGTCTCCTCTTGATAAACCTTCCAACCCTCCACGAAAAGTCAAGTTCCCTTGCATTTTGTGCATGGGAGACCATCTTCTTCGAGACTGCCCTGGCATTCCAAAGGTACTCGAAGCATGGTCCAACGGTTGTCCACCGTTGCCTTTGGCTTCCAGGAGTCAAGTTGGGGGCATGTATTCAACTGGCGCTGCTAAGGCTCCTAAGAAATAGGGAAAGATTGCCAATCCCTGTAAGTTGTGTGAAGGGCACCATGCCATTCACCTTTTTCTATACATGGATGAAGCCAAAAGAGTTTTGGACAACTTAACCAGTTCTACACCATGCCTTCCAGCTGGTTATAATCAGCTTTCTTTGAGTCCTCCACCAGTTGATTCCACGATTGGTCAAGAGTCATCCTTGGTCGATCCTGCTCCCTCGAAAATTAAAATTCAGGAATCCATTCCCAACCAACCATTAGTCGTGGGATCAGTTGAACTGGCCCCATCTACGGTGCACCAAGTCTTTTCCGTAGAGAGTGGATCTCACATCCCTCAAGTTCTTCTTGTTTCTTCAGATTCCTCGGACTTGGAGAAATATTCTCCCATCCCTATACCTCAAGAAGTTTCTCCTCTGCCTCCAGTGATGGAGGTCCCGGAGGATACCCCTCCCACCTTCGAGATGGAGGTTGTGGAGGATGCTCCTTCTTCCATAACACCAGGGGAAGACCATCTCGGTTTGATGGTAGCCCCTCTAAGTAGTTTGGTTGCTTCCTTTTATTGGAATCGATTTGCAGGATACCGCCTTCCGTCTTGTGTGCCTTTTGAGATAACGATATAGGCCTTTGGTCTGGCTGTACCCAGCACTATTATAGACGAAGGTGCATCTGTTAGTGTTCTATCCTCAACTACTTGGCAAGCTTTCGGTTCGCCGCCGTTTGCACCTCTTACACAGAATCTGTTTACATTCAACAGAAGAATGAGTCAACCATTAGGGATCCTTCCAAGGTTACCTGTTACTTTGGGAGGTAAAACTGTCCATATGGACATGATGGTTGTCCCAGGCCCCTTGGATTTCAATATGCTTTTGGGGCACGATTACACCTATGCCATGGGAGCTCTTGTCTCCTCCCTTTTTCGTGTGGTCTGTTTTCCACATGAAGGATGGATCGTGACCATTGATCAGCTTTCGTTCTTTGGTCCCGATGTGGAAACTGGCCCACCATCATCGCTTCCTAGTTTTTATCCACCCGTTGTATCTGCCCCACCGCAGGTCAACTATGTGGCTACCTACCTTGTGCCTGTACTCAGTGATAGTGGCGTTGTGCATCAGGTGCTGGGGGCATTGGGTCCTAACTTCCAGGATGTTTTCCTTCCATTGGGAGTGGAACTCTTGGAAGCCATGACTTCTTGTTCATTATGATGAGGTTGTCGGAGCATAGTTCTTTTCCTTGTGTCAAGCTCCTTAAAAAATGAAACAAGCTCGTCGGAGCATAGTTCTTTTCCTTGTGTCAAGCTCCTTAAAAAATGAAACAAGCTCGTCGGAGCACAATTCATTTTCTTGTGTCAAGCTCCTTAAAAAATGAAACAAGCAGCTGGTCGGAGCAGAATTCCTTGTCTTGTGTCAAGCTCCTTAAAAAATGAAACAAGGTTTTCGGAGCACAGTTCCTTATCTTGTGCCAAGCTCCTTAAACCATGAAACAAGGTGTCCTGAGGATAGTTCTTTTAATGTGCCAACCTCATTAAAACAATGAAACACTTTCCTGTTCAATTCGAGTCTTTGATGAGATCTCGTAAAATCCCAGTCGAGTCTTTCTCTTGATCTTGTAACTTGAACCTTCACTCCATCTGCCTTTCATATGGATTGAAGATTGGGGGGCATGTACCTCGAATTGAGTCACCATGCTGGGGGCATGCTTACTTTTTCAAGCATAGTTTGTTTCCATTTCAAGCTTGTGTAAAAATGAAACTGGTTTCAAGCATAGTTTATCTTTGTTTCAAGCTTGTCTAAAAATGAAACCAACTTCAAGCAGAGTTTCCTGATTTTAAGCTTGTGTAAAAATGAAACCATCCCCATTTTACCTCTTGTGATTGTCATTTTATTAGTCTATTTTTGCCAGATGAGCCTTGGTTTTCTCATTCCATCGTCACTATTTGCTTGGCCGATCATATGCCTTCACTTGGTTGTTTTACCCATTCCTGAGGAACCGCTGCAATGAGTGGTCTTGTTAGCCAACCTCTTAACCTTTATTTGTTCTGAGAAGTTCCACCATTACCGGAACCAGTTTCTACCTCTTATACCACTCGTTCCTCTAGGAGGAGTCATCTTTTAGCTCTTTTCTAACTCCCTAAACATGAAAATATTTTCGAGTCGCTTGTCGTTTTGATCTCGTTAAAGTGGCTAAGAAACGACATCTACCCAGTATACGTTTACCCCTTTTTTGGGCTGGGATAGATTACTTACGAAAAAGGAATACCCTAGACTATCGCGACTAGGAGGTTTTCTCAGACATAGTTTTCTACCTTTTCGGATCTGAGGAACTATTTACGAAAAGGGACTGTTGGAGCTTAATTTTCTGCTGTCTTTTCAAACTCTCTAAACATGAAAAGACTTCGAGTTCTCCCTTTGTCAGACTCGTTAAACCTAAATGACATCGGAAATTGTCAATCATGACGTTATTCGAGTTTCTCCTTCCTAGGGCTTGTTAAATGTACTAGGATGGGTTCGTCCGAAGGACAAACATATATGACAAGCATATGGTATCCTCTTCAAGCTTGTGTAAAAACAAAGAGGTACTCTCCAGGAATGGTGAGGAAAAATGGAACCAGTATCATCGTCGTGTCGGTAGTATGTCGCTCTTAAACATGGCACTTGTCTGCATTCATGTCAGGTTGGGGACATCTCATCTCGTTTTTCACTTGCCTCCGTGGGTTTAGGTGATTCCTTTTGACCTCTCATCTACTCTTTACCTCGTCATCATGACCTCTGATATTTTGATGTCAAATACTGCCAAATCCACTGTCGTGCCGCCTATATGTTCAAGAGAAGTTGACCTCTGCAAGTATCAACCTTCCTCTAATTCTCATCTGATCTTGATTCACAAAAAAATTTTGTTCCTCTGTCTCGTGTCTATGATGTGGGAAACGCTATGTCCCACCTCTGATCAAGGTCATTTCCTGTCGACTTCAGCTCATTATCCAGGAAGCTGATCTAGAGACTCCCTTCTGGTACCTTGGAGCCTGCATGCCTCAATGGCAGGTTCTTCACATTCGACGTGAGGTTTTCATCACTGGCCTCCGATCTAGTGATTCTACGGGTGTTCGATGCCAGCTCACTATTTCAAATGTCGTAGACTGTACCTATAGTACCTTGAGGGCCATTGTCATTATTGGTGGTACCTCTCGTGTATGTTAATAGCTTTCATCATTGGTTGGTAATCAGGCGATGTTCTTGCAGCTTCGACTTCAGCTCATTTATTCGCATGCTTGAACTTGTACTTTGTTCGGGTCGAGATGGAGCGCAAGACCTTGGATTTTGTCTATTGGAATCCAGGCTGCGATTTTGTGGATTATTATGATTGGTTACATGAATCATTCATTGGATGGCTGCGACCATACCTGAGTCTCTTTATCGTCCTTATTGAATGGCTGCATCCATGCCTTGGATCTGGATTCTTGTATACTCTGTTATGGATGGCTGCACCCATACCACATATGTATAATGTATTTTAGATATCAGTTGTACTTCTCTACGTAGGTTTTTCGATGGCAGTGTTTTCAGTTGGACACGTTATCGTAAAGCATTTCACCCCTCTCTCTCTTTCGGGCCTCATGCTTTAGGGGGCATCTGTTACACAACAATTTGTCACCGTCCCTGCAATTCCCCGTCTTGCACATTGGAGGGCTTATTTCATGACCTGTGAGCAATGACATGATCTGAAAACACTTTCGTGGCATTCCCCTAAACATGGAATTTCATTTCCCTGAAGACAACTCCTTATGAAAAGCCCTAAAAATAGCATTTTCATCCTTGGCGTGACTAGCCAATGTTATACCTGCGCCAATGGGGGAAATCCTTCAAAGAGGGTGCGCAAAATTGCGCTCTGTCTTAGAGTCGCACTCGCACCAGGCTTAAAAAAGGGTGTTTTTAAAAAATAAATGGCGGAAGATTGACTTTAACCAACTCCTGAACTGGTCTCTAAATTGAGTTGGGACGTTTGGCTCCATATTTTCATGTAGAGAAAGTAGTTTTCCACCTCTCATGGAAGCTTCCTTGAGGATAGGACCAATCCCATGATTGTAGGGATCCCAACTCCTCTTCCACCATCTATATAAGCTTGCCATTTCCCTTTGCAAGCTGGTCTCCAAGAATCTCTAAGAGCCTTCATAGCCTAAAGAATGCTGCAAGAGCTTTAATAGTCCTCATAGTGCCAAATCCATATCAAGGATATTGACGATCGAAGAGAGAGGCTTGTCCCCATTCCCGACAAGATATACTGAGACGTATTCCGCTGACGACCCGCCGAAGGAAGGTTCAGCGTCAGAGCCTGGCTGTATTTTCCTTTGATGAATTAATTATAAGCGACTATTGGTTATGGTTCCACTCGTATTGTTCATTATGATCATGAGTTGTGTCTTCTCTGACTCATACATAATTTCATATATCGGGTTTTACACTTGCGTTTGTCGTGTTTCTTGTGTGTGCAGGTGTTCGATCGTGGCGAGCGAGAGGATTGTGATTTGCTGGAGCAAGGAAACGGGAGCACCATCTTCTCTACGAACAACAACGTTGGACTTGAGGTAGGCCTTCTTCACAAGTTGGTTTATTGTAATTAGGAACCTACGCCTTAGCGTGATACGATTGTTGCTAGACCCGATCTGGGCTAGTAGGGATCGCCTCTGTCCACAGAGGGGATTTACCTCCACAACAAATCATCTAACTGATTAAATTCCAAATAGGCTAAACACGTACCCACTTGTAGGTCTTCTTTGGTCCAGATCTCCATCCCAGTCTTCATCAACAAGAACACGAATGTCCAAAACCCTGTCCAATCCTGGTCTTACCTGGTAGCACAAACCATGATCACTATTGCCACACAAATATCTGAAAACCCGCTTCACTGTTGTCCAATTCTCCTTCCCTGGTTTTGACATAAACCAGCTCAATACTCCCACTACATGTGCAATGTCTAGTCTAGTACAGACCATTACACACATTAGGCTACCCATTTCACTTGCATATGGAGCACGAGACATATCCTCATCTTCTTATTGTGTCGTTGGACACTGTTCAGCAGATAGCTTTACAGCTACAGGAATAGGAACCTTCACTGGTTTACTATCCTGCATATTGAACCTCTGCAATTTTGTCTTGACATAATTCTTATGGTTTAACCAGAGCTTCCTTTTTGCCTGATATCTCTTAATTTCCATGCCCAAAATATAGTTTGTAGCACCAAGATCCTTCATGTCGAATTTGGAGAACAACTGGGTCTTCAAATCCTGGATAATTTCTTTCTCATTTCCAATCAGCAACATATCATCCACATACAAGACCAAATAAATAACATGGTCACCAATTAATTTAAAATACACACAGTGATCCTCTTTGCTTCTGGTGAAGCCAAGTCCTCGTATATAGGTATCAAATTTATGATCCCACATACTTGGTGATTGTTTTAACCCATACAAAGAATTTTTTAACCTTCATACTAGTTCTTTCTTACCCTTCACCATAAAGCCTTCAAGTTGCTTCATGTAGATATCCTCTTCCAAATCCTTGTGAAGAAGTTATGTCTTCACATCCATCTGTTCTATCTCAAAATGAAATGCAGCAACAAAAAATAAAAGTAATAGAATAGAATTAACCTTGGCATCAGGAGAAAAAATATCACCAAAATCAATTCCCAGCACCTGGGAATAACCTTTTTCTACCAATCGAGCTTTGTATTTCTCCACCTTTCCTTCTACATTCATCTTCTTCGTAAACACCCATTTGCTCCCCATGGGCTTCCTTCCAGCCAGAAAATCCACCAGATCCGATGCCTCATTTTTGTGCAAGGATTCCATTACATCAACCATGGCCTCCTTCCAGAGTTTTCCATCCTCTGAATCTACTCTCTCCCTGACAGTTATGGGATCATCACCAGTTATAGTTAAAGAAAAAATTGAACAGAAAGCAGATGGACTATACCTTTTGTGTTTCCTTCTTTCCTACACTAATCTTCTCACAACTAGAGTTTGTGGCTCTTACTCTTCTGAATCTTCTTCTGTTGTAGAGTCTGAATCATCCTCCTTTAGCTCAAACTCTATCTTCTAAGGTTCATTTGGTAGGAACTCATGTTTAACAACATCTTTCACCTCTATAAACACCACATCTCAGTTGTACACAACCTTCCTTGTTTCTGGGTTCCAAATCTTATAACCTTTTAAACCGTCCTTATACCCAATAAATGTGCACCTTTCAGATTTATTACCCAACTTGGTCCTTTTCTCCTTTGGAACATGTACATATGAATCACATCCAAATACCCTCAAATATGAAAGAGAGGGTTTCTTACCATTCCATACCTCGTGTGGAGTCCTATCCGCCAACGCTGATGAAGGTGATATGCTAACCAAGTAACATGCAGTCTCCACTACTTTTGCCCATAATTCCTATCGTAACCCGGTACCACTGAGCATGATTCTTGCATTTTCCATCAACGTTCCGTTCATTCTTTCAGCAACTCTGTTTTTTTGGGGTGTGTATGAATTAGTCTTTTGTCATGCTATACCACACTTCTTACAAAATGCTTAAAATTCCTTCTTACAAAACTCTCGACCATTATCTATCCTCAACACCTTTATCTTCTTCTCTATCTGGTTTTCCACCAGAGCCTTAAATTCTTTAAATCTATCAAAGATTTCAGATTTCTTCCTCAAGAAATATATCCATGTATTCCTTGAGAAGTCATCTATGAATGAGACATATTACAAATATTTTCCCAGTGATGGAACCAACACAGGTCTAAACACATCAATGTGCACAAGCTCTAATATCTTGTTCGCCCTCTTAGCACCAGAAGGAAAACTCACCCGATTTTGTTTCCCATATACACAATATTCACATAAATAAAAATCCCTAGAGAAATTATACATACCTACCATACCATTTCCATGCAGTATTTGAAGGCCCTTCTCTCCAATATGTCCAAGCCTTTGATTCCATAGCATGGTCTTTTCTCTAGATACTGCTAGGTTTTCCGCTCCACTTTTAGAAACCACAGATTTGTTGCACCCATCAATAACAGTGTTACCCTGAGGCTTTTACATAGTTCTAATCCGAACTCCCCACATTAATACCAGTGCTCCCCGAACCATATTGTAGGTATCTTTCTCAAACACTATTTTTACACTTGCATCATCCACCTTGCTTACAGAAATCAGATTTATGGCCAATGTAGGAATATGCAGAACACCAGGAAGTGCTCTAATCCTTCCACCTTGCAGCTTCAGCTTGAATTTTCCATGTCCGATGCTTTTTTTCTTCCTATCATCCCCTAAGAAGAAATCACCACCATCATACTTTTCATACTCGCAGAACCACTCCCTATGGGGAGTGAAGTGAAAGGATGCACCTGATTCAATCAACCATGCCTCATGATCTACATGTGTATTTGAAGAAGAAGCCAAATACACATCCCCACCTTAATCCAAGGTATTTTTTTCCATCGTAGAAGTAGAATCATTAGATCCCTTTCCTTTCTCAGGAGCTTTAGATTTGCAGTCCTTTTTGTAGTGCCCTTCATTTCCGCATTTCCAGCACACCTCCACAAACTTTCCTGAAGATTTAGATCTCCCACTCGAAACATTATTCTTTTTTATGTTCTAGGAACTTCCTCGTACAGATAAGGCATCTACATTATGTCCCTCCATATTTCTCTGTCTCATTTCCTCTGACAGCAAGGCTAAGACAATGTCATCAAAATTCAAGGTAGTTGTATTGCTACCTATTGAAATAATCAGAATGTACCAAAAATATGGTAGAGAACACAACAAACTGATTCAATTATATTCATCTAAGATTTTAATATCAACTAAAAACAACTGAATTACCACAGTATTGAAGGCATTGAGATGCTCTGTCACCAAGTCTCCATCCTTCATCCTCAAGTTATACAGCTTTTTCAGCAGTAACAATTTATTCACTAGAGACTTAGATTGGTACAAAGTCCCTAGCTTGTCCCACAAAGTCTTCATCGTAGCTTCCCCAGATATATTCAAAAATATGGAATCTAAGACACCCAACCATATTGTTCTCTTTTCCTTCCGATCCAACTTATTCCAGTCTTCATCTGACATTATCGTTGGTTTAGTACCCAGATCTATCGTGATCCACTGATCTTTATCCACTAGTAGATCCTCCATCTTGAGCTTCCACAACTCAAAACTTTGAACATTAAATTTCTCGACCTCTATCTTTCCACTACTCGCCATCTTCTTTTCCCGTAAGAATCGATCCCACAGATCTCCCACTGAACAGGGTCTACCACAGGCCCGAGCAAAAAACACCTTAGCAGCAAAGGCGTCCCCTTGAAGCCAAAACAACTCTGATACCAAAAGTAGGTTTTAACCTTGTACAAAAATTATCTACAAACAAATATTAAAAACAGAAAATAAATAATAGCAAGAGAATAAAACATAAAACAAATATACACAGAGATTTTCCCCTCGATACCAAATCGGGACTACCAGCTTGATTTTTCATTATATTCCTTTTAGTGTTACAACATATATATATACATGCCGAAGCATTCATAAAGTCCAATCCATTAACCCTGGATTAAAACATAACTGTAGTTCCCTTGACCGGATCTACAAAATACCAGGGGTCGAAACCTATCATGCCCCAAAACCATGTGCAAACCCATGAAAAAATCCATGGGCAAGTCTGGCCATCGAAAAATAGGGTCCAAACAAATTTCTCCTAGGGCACTACCCCAGACCCAGAATAGGGGGTCTACCGCCCCCCTTGTGACCCCCCTGTTGTGCCTGATGCAATGTACAGAGGGGGTTGTCACCCCCCACGCGTGCGACTAATCGTGGAAAGAATATAACACATACCCAACATTGAATACAAAAAAATATTAATATTTACTTGTCAAACGGGGTGTTGGGTTCCTGTCGGATACAAAAACTAGTAGTTACTTGCTACTTGTCAGACAAGTTATTGGGTTCCTCTCAAATACAAAACAAAATCATATTCGTAATTATTATATTTCAAACTTCATATTTAAGTTAAGTGTTACACACACACACACACACACACACACACACACATATACTGGATTTACATGGAATGAAGGCTCTTCACATAGAAACCTTTACATCTGCACAAAATAAATAAATAAATAAATTTAGAGAGACTTGATCCCTATATTGATTATAAAATTTTATCTATATCTAATCAAGTAATGTACATACGTTCACATTTTTACGCTTTCTAAATAAATATTATCATGAAAATGGTTTTATATGAAATTTTGTAATTGCCACAAGAGAGACGCTTTACAACACAGTGTGACAACTATTTTATAAATGTTTTCATATAATGCTTATGTCAAATAATGTTATGTCTACTAAGTGAAATTATTTAAAATAAAATTTAAAATTAAAATTAATATTTATTAAGATAAGTTTGAGTTACTCAATTGATGGATTTATTAATGGTGGTTTATAAGCCCATAGTATTGCATAAAGCATAGTATTTGTCTATGGGATGTTTTTATGATGAATCATTTGAGATTTGTTGTGATGAAGCCTATTTGAATTCTTGATGAAATCCATTAAAAATTTGAATAAGAAACATTCCTCATAAATATTCATCCATTAAACTGATTTAATTATAAATTTTTAAGTAATAATTTAAAATAAAATAAAATTATACATAAAATTTATATACAAAAAATACAAAATTATTTATTTAGTTTTTAAATATTATTTAAACACAATTTAATACAATTTTTTAAAATTATTTCTCATAAATAAATATTTTTTTCCATTTCTTTTATATTGCATGTTTTGTAGAAAATTTTAATTAATTTGTTTAGTAGAATATGCATAATATTAATTATATATAAATTTATAATAAAAAAATATTGCAAGTATTAAATTTTTATAAATTTATTAATTAAAATTAAATATGGAGCTCCAAATATAATAGTTTTGAATATGAATCATTATTTTAATTTATATGGTAAAATAAATCTTAATTTATGGTTTATTATTTATATAAAATGTTTGTAATTTTATTAATAAAAACAAACTTACAATATAAAAAATTGGATTGAATTGATTTATTGATTTATTATTTTTATTACTTTTTATAACGTCAATATTGTGTTTATTATTATTGTTTTTTAGTCTAATGCCCAATGTTATTCACCACTACTACATCTCCCGTATAATAGGCTATAGAGTGTGCCAATCCTTTGATATGATGTCATTTTCACTACTAGTTACCCCCTTTTGATTATATAAGCCCTTCTTTTTTTCCTCGTTAATGTTCCTTTTTCCATACTTTTTGTGGAAAAGTTATTTAAAGGGATACAAGATCATTCTATTGTTCAATTAATGGCTTTTGTATTGTTTTCTATGAATTAGAAGGTTTAAAAAGTTGATTTATAACTGATAATGGTCTAACTAGTTAAGGTATTGTAACCCACATAAGATCCAGTATAACGTCTCCTCCCATATTTACCCAAATTTTACAAGATCTCCACGGTAAACATGAGATGAGTGTCACTATGATATGACCTGGCCTACAAATTCTATTTATGGAAGTGGGGCCAATTATCTAAACACAAACTGACATCGCTCAGAGACTACAGATCACTCAGGAGGCTGATAGCCACCACAAGTGGTCAATCTGTGAAAACCACCTCACCTGGATCAATTATGTTTGTGATCATTCAAGCCCATATGCAGTAGGATGAATAAATAAGGATGCAAAGCTTAAGGTAACAAAATAGTGCAAAATTGGATTTTCTATTAGTGTTGATTTTATGTATGAATTAGAACTAGATGTGGTTCCCCTTAATGTTTGTGGAGTCATGTTTTGGATTCCCTACATGTAAATGTAAGATGTAATATTCATGCAGAGAGCCAACTAATATCATCTCATCAAGGATGGAAAATAGTTCACCATCAATGCACACTAAGGCAAGTCAAATTTTTTGTTGGTGAGTGCCAACCAAGTCAATTGACCAGTTCTAGCAAGAAGTATGTTTTGCTATTTTTAAGAGAAAATTAGTTTTTATAAGAGTCAGTAAGAGACCAAGCATCCATGGAAGGGTGTACTAAGAAACATAAACAAAAAATAGAATATTTTTTACATGAATACAGGGATGTGTTTCGAGAGCCTAAAGAGTTACCACCTAAGAGGGAAGTGGAGCACAAGATCCAACTATTATCGAACTCCACATTTCCAAACATTGGGTTGTACAAGAAGTCTTTTATAGAAGAAAGTAAGGTGAAGAAGAAATTGCAACAACTACTAGAATAGGATGTAATTCGACTAAGTACATCACCATGTGGGTCATCCATCATCATTATGCCAATGAAGGACAGGACTTGGTAGATGTGTATAGATTACAGGGCATTGAAAAAAATCACGCTCAATAATAGGTACCCCCTTCCCATGATAGATTATCTACTAGATCAATTTTAATAAGAAAAAAACTTCACCAATATGGATTTGAAGCCTTGATATCACTAGGTTTGAGTCAGAGAAGAAGATACCTGGAAGACCACCTTAAAAATCAGACAAGGTTAGGGTGAGTGGTTAGTCATTCCATTTTGCCCATGCAATTCACCAACTTCATTTATGGGATTAATGAATTATGTATTGTGCCCTTTTATAGATTCACTATTTATCATCAAATTAGATGATATAATATTATACAATTCTACTTGGGAGGAGCACATCTCACATTTGACAGAGGTGATAGAGACATTAAATAAGCACCAAATTCTAGCAAATATCATGAAGTGTGAGTTTGCATAACAATACTTAGCATATATGGGGTATGTGATAGGTGGAGGAAAGCTAAAGATAAATATTTCCAAGATGGAGGCCATCACAAAATGGTTGGTGCCTACTAATGTTTTTTAGGTCAGGATTTTCATTGGGGAAACACAGTACCTAAGGAAATTCATAGCCTTATTTTTAGTGGTAGAAAAACCTCTCCATTCCATAACAACAAGTGGAAAGAATTTCCAGTGGGGAAAGGGTTAGTAGAGGGATTTCAAGGAGACAAGAAGAATATTAGTGAAGCATCAATTTTTTCATTACCAAACTTGCAAAAACCCTTTGAAGCAGAGACAAATGCGAGTGGGTATGCTATGGGAGTGATGTTGATGCAAGGAGGAAGGCCTCTATGCTACCATTATAAAGTATTTCATGCAGCAATTCTTAACTATCCTGCTTTCAAAAAGGAGCTCTGTGCCCTGGTGCAAGTTGTGAAGAAGTGGAAGCACTATCAAATGGGAAAGAAGATAAAAATCCACATATATCACCAGCCACTACAGTACCTGCAAACCCATAGTAAGCTACAACACACTAGGAATTACAAATGGATGAAGTTTCTACACCTGTTTCATTCGATGATCAAGTATAAGAAGGGAAACACAAAAAATTTGGCTAACATGCTCTCAAGGCCACCCACATCAAAGATAAAAAATTTGGGGACTCTTATGCACATGTATCCTTTCACCCATGATGCATACGTAGAGGAAAATTCAGAGGATGAGGACTTCAAGGAGGTGTTTCAGCATTGCATAGTTAGTGTGATATGGACGATGGAAAAAACATCGTTGAATACCATATCCAGGAAGGGTTACTCTACAGGTTGAATAAGTTATGTGTTTCTAAAGGTGAGTGATTTCAGTTGATTAGAGAGGCTCACACCTCCAAGGTTGTACGTAAATTTGGTTTAGGGAAGACCATGTCCAACTTAGAGAGGTATGTCTAGTCGCCCAAGATGCAAGAAAAATTAGCGAGGTTCATAAGAGGATGCATGATTTGTTGTACTAGAAAACCTAAGAACACGAAATAGGGTCTATATCATCCCTTATCTATACTCACTCGTACTTTTTAAATAACTTCCATGAAATTTATGGGATGTTTACAAACAACTAGGAAGGTACATGACTACCTATTTGTGGTAGTTTACAGGTTCAACAAGATGTGTGTTTTGATGTCCTGTAAAAAGGCCATTAATGAGAAAAAATAAACAAGCTTGTTTTTTGGGTAGGTCTGGCTGCACTTTGATATACCAAAGAGCATTCATTCAGATAGGGACAAAATATTTCTTAGTGCATTTTGGACTAAATTGTGAGAGAATATGGACATGAAGTTGAAGATATTTACAACATTCCATCCATATAAAGGTGGGAAAAAAAAAATAGTCAACAAGACTTTGGTGTAGCTTCTTAGGGAATACAACCAAATTATACAAAATTATTATAACGGAGCAGTCCACACTTCTACAGGAAAGTCCCCATTTAAAATGGGTTTTGGATATTTGTTGCTTTTACCTTTGGAAATTGCATATCGGGAATAAGTAGTAGCAATGGAAGATCTTACAAGAGACGCCTTGAGGGATGAAACATTTATAGAGAAGATCGGGAAAATCCATATATAGGTTCGCAAGACATTGAAAAAGTCACATGAGAAATATAAGGCCAGGCATGATCAACATAGAATAGAGAAACCATTCAATGTGGGAGAGAGAGTATGGATAAATTTGAACAAGGAGAGGCTATAGGGGCCTAATAATAAAATCAAAGATCTGAGATATGGTCCCTTTGAGATACTAACAAAGGTGGGTGATAATTCCTATTAAATAAATTTTAAAACATATATGCACATTTACTTAGTTGTGAGTGTAGAGAATCTGAAACTCTATGAGCCTTCTATTCTAGATCAAGAAGAGGAATAGGTCCTACCTTCTGTGGAGGATTTGACACCTGATGCTCATGAAAAGTTGAAAAAATATACAATTTTGTAGAAGAGGTCCAAAAATATAAGTCAAGGTTTGCATGACCTTCGATATATTTGGTTGAAAGGAAAACTCCCACGAAAAGATAAATGGTACACCACATAGAAGGTGGAGGAAACATTTCCTCACATCATTTAGTAGAAGCTTTTGGAGACCAAAAGACTCTGAAAATGGGGATTCTTGATCTAGATTGGATCATTATATTGTTTTTCATCCATATCAATGATTTAGAGAGGAAAATGTGGAGGAATTAGCTTCTCAGGACCATTTTTACCAGTGGGACCCAATTTGGAAAATTGGGGTATGAAATATTATAGGGGAATTTTGAGGCATAAGACAATGTTTTTTGGGGCTAAAAATTTGTCTCTTAAGTGCCACACATTTTTTCCTATTCTACACATAGATACCTTTCCAACGACGTAAGAATCATGTCAATCACAGTCTGTGTTTGAACGTTATGCCAGTCATAATTTGACCCTCCTATTTTCACCACCATAATTTCATAGGATGCCATGTTAGCCCCCATTATTCATGAAAAAGGGGCTAATATCCATGTGATAATGATGTAGAAGAATCTAGAAGAGTCCTTATTGTAACCCTGTTTAAGAGTTTAGGTAGTCAAACCTAACCACCAGTAGGCTATCAAGTTGTGTTATAATCAGGTCACTAGTATAAAAAGGGGTTCCATTCTTTCAAGTGCATTTGTTCCATAGCTGAGAAAAAGTAACTGAGAGGGATAGGAGATAGAGCACAAAAAGAGTATTTTCTCACAATAGCAGCCCACTAGACATAGGATATACTTCTTTGTACTTGCAACCATATTTCCATTCAGAGAAGGAGAGTAGAGTGACCTCACCATCCAGCTGGATTTTTATCTCGAAAGTGTTTCCTAGGTCATATCTTGTTTCAAATGTGTCTGTGAGATTTTATTTTATTGCTCTCTATTTTTTTTCATAATCTTAAATTCGCAAGCATTCACTATTAACAATAAATATATAGATCGATAAATCTAATAAAGCTATAGTAATGTATAATTTCATATTGTAAATATAATTTTATCATATCTCTTGTGACGAAATGTCTAGTGGAATATCCACGACAATTTACAGATCAATTTTATGCACTGATTTGATTTAATTTTTAATATTTTCTTGTTTTATTTCATTCAGGAGTAACTATAGAGGAATAATTCTCATTGAAGTTGTTGGGTGTGGAACTTTATTATCTTCCTTATTCATAGGTCTTGTTTCAACCATGTTTGGATCCCATTCCATAACGGGGGGTGTAGGGTGGCTTTCTCCCCCACTATTTCTGCCAGGGGATCTAGGGGGGTGGCAACAATTCTTGGAGCACCCTCGAGTGGGGCTTTGGGTGAATGACCATAGAAGAAACATTTATAGAAAATTTTCCTTGTAAAGTATTGTAATTTCGTACTAAATCTAGGTCATTCAGTAAGAATAATATCTCACGATAGAAGTTATGTTAATTTATGGTTTTTTCCCTAGAGCAAAACCCTTGGTTTAGATGAGGGAATTTTGTTGTGGTTGTGTATTATTCTATGTCAGAAAAAGAGAGGAGACTGTGTGAAAATGAAGAGGAAGATACAACGAATTTTTTGTAGGTTGTATCCCTTAAATTTACAAGATAATATAAAAGGAAGGATTGATTGTTTGTCCATGGACAAACACCAAATTTGGTGAACCATGTATATCTGTGTATCTCTTGTTTTATGATTCTCTTTGTTTTTGTTTGATCAATATTTTATGTGTTCCATTGCTCAGTTATTTAATTTCTAACATAATTTTGGAAGTGAGTTATGTTTCATACAAAAGTACAAGAACATTTAGGAATATTTCTTAAATGAAATAATTAAATTAAGAATCAAATTATTTTCTACCACCTTCAAAGATTCATCCTTGCACTTTTTTATGGGGTTAAGAAGAAAAACAATTTAGAAATGTGATTGGATGCATAAGACCTTTGTAAATCCAAGGATTTAAGAGAACATGTTTTTAAGGTGACACAAAAGGATGAAGACAATTCAAAAGACTATATTGAAGAGATTATGTATAATACCCAACAATACAAGAAAAACAAACTTGATCAAGAAACTATTAGGGCCAAGTTTTTAAGATATATAATATACATAATTTGATGGTAGTTGGAGATGTTACACAACTAAATTTTGTAGAAATTAGTGAGATTTGTAGGATTTATACTTGAAGTCAATCCATATATGGTAATGGAATTATAGAAACTTTCCTAAAGCTACCAATTTTGTAACATGTGGTGTGATTAGAACTAAATTAGGACAATTTCTAGCAAATTTTAATACCGATATTCTTGGTACTCTTAGTTTGCAACTAGATACTTTGTAACTTAAAAAGAAGAAAGGATATGAAAAGTTAGCTCTTTTTGTTTTTTTCCTAAATGAAGAAAGAAACACAGACTAAGAGAATGTCCTCTCGAAATTATTAATTTTTTCCTATTTATGTAGAAGAACATTCAATGGAAAAATTCCCTTCTGTAACACACCCCCTTACCACTGATCTTCTTACTAAGGTAGAAAGAGGGATGTTACTATGTTGAAATGACCTTCAAAGTCCAATTATGGAAACAGGGTCTAAATTTTTCAATATTTTCAATTTCCTTAAAATATAAAATGGAGAACATTGTTACATTCATCTCGTCAATAACTTTCCAATGATATAAAATTTTCCTTAATCAGGTTTCTATATCGAAATATTTGGCGGATTAAAAATATAGTCTTTCAGATCTCGCCATGTTATTGTTCGAGGCCTAATTTATTTTATTTTTTTTGGTATTAGTGTAGGGGACCATGTAGAAGAGAATGGTGCAGAAGAAGAGAATCCAACACATAATAAAGAGGCTAGCACAAGAAAGAGAGATGTAGTGCAAGGAAATATTGCACATGGAAGATCACAGTGTTAAGTAGGTGACGACACACGTCAGTAGATCTTGCTAGGTAGGATTTTGACACAACTAGGGAAGGAGTGAGAGGTCATCGTGGTAGAGGAATATGAAGATATTTATAAAGGGGAATACATTAGCAGAGTGGTAACAAGTTGATGGAAGATATTTTTAGCATACACTATTAAGAAATTGAACAACATGGGACAATGTGAAGGGAGTTGTCAGAGAATATATAAACCATTAGCTGACGTGGAGGAAAACCATAATGGAGGATAAGCGGGCCAAGGAGAGTAAAGAAGCTACCAAAGACCAATAAGAAGTCTCGTCTATCTCAGTTCAAGGATTGGTCAGAGGAAGAAGAGTCAATGATGTTATTTTTTGTGTTAAGTTGTTGTTAGTAAATCTGTTGTAGTTGGTTTTGTGTGTTTGTAGTTATTGTGTAGCATATGTGTAGATGAGATATTTTGTGTTAGTGTCGATAATTTTTTGCATTGTAAATTATATGTACTATATTTTTGTGGAATATAGTAAGGTTAGTGAACCGATTTTTAGATATTGTCTACTATAGCGCGCTGTGTAGGTTTCCTCATTTTGAAGTAATGAAATATGAATGGATTTATCCCATATATTTTTTTATATGATTGTGCTATTTTATTTGATTATTATTTTCTATATACTATCTATATAAGTGTATCATGTCGATCTAGTAATTATTCACATCCTACGTAGCAAGGGAAGTTGATAGCATTATTATATTATTGTCATGATACTTGTGTGCATGTTGAATGGTGAGATGCTATGTTACAACTAAGAATGTTGTTAAGAATGAGATACTTCAGCCATAATGGTGTTTTAAGTAGTGAAAATTGATCCAAATAGCTATTAAAATACCCTATGAAGTCTTAAGCGACATATAACCTTAGAATGGTTGTTATGTATCTATTCGTTAGGTGTCTGGACCTCTGCGCTATATGTTGAAATCCGAGTGTCATACAACCACAACAATCCAATATGACTACGGAAATCTAGTTCCATTAGTCCCCCATAGCACCTTGGGTGAGACTTCATCCACTTTGTCAGTGATATAGAAAGGGTTGGTGCTAAGGAGGTTTTTTGGAAAAAATGTGCACCAAACCCGAATTTTTCATAACCCTACACCAAAAAATGGTTCTATTTTCAAGACCGTGATCATTGTATGATGGGATTATTATGTGACAGAGATTTGGAAACCATGGAATCCCACTAAGGAATAAATTATTCAGTGGTTTAAGTAGAAGGAGGATGAGTTTGCGGAAAAAGAGATCGAAGGTGGATACTAAGCATGGAGGCATGACTACATAAGTATGTGTTTAATGAATTTCATGAATTTTTATTTGCAGAATCCCGAAATATTCTGATAGACTAGGTTTAGCGGTTGAAAGATAATAATCCAACTTATCACCATGATGGAACAAGATAGTGGACTCTTGAGGAGGTGTGCTAGTTGCAAGTGGTAAGTAATAATATCTTATCACATATATATATTATTGGTTTGATAGTGTGTTGGAAGGTTATATTGTTGAATTTGCAATAGAAATGATAGTGTCACATAGTGTAGTGCACAGAAAAATCTTGAAGGTTCTGTGAGGCATATTCATACAATCACCTCACTTGTCCATTAAGATGTTGTTGTGTGACCACGAAATTATACCCTTGGAGTCAGATAGCATGACCAACTAAAATACTTGCATGCCAAGGGGAGAGTGGTGGATAACTAGGGGGTAGTCTGAGAAAAAGGGAGGTGGAAAAATAATAGGGAGACTACAATGGAGGATGAAGGTAGGTACGATACTGAAACAATGTGAATGCGCAGTGGTAGGATGGAGGTAGATGACATAGAGGGTGAAAAAATGAGGAGAGGTTGGAGGTTCTGATGGATTGAAGTAGAAGGATGCCAATAAACATTGATTCTTGTTCCAAGGAGAAGCCCAGGGAGAGGGGTGAGAGAATGCCACTAGAGGATGAGGAGTAGCACAAGTGATCAAATCTACGAGGGAACATATTTCAGTACCCCACGCACTGAAGTGAAGGAATAAGAGCATCTCAGTCCATGTGATATGAAGTTTCTGAACCCTTGGCAATAGAGTTAGACCATGCTTGGTATGAAACCCATGACCCCACGCACTTATACAAATATCTAGGTAAGTACTCAACACACTGTATTTTATACTACAGAAGGTAATAATAATCAAGGGGGTTTAGGTACTAGTAGTGTTGGAGTTTTTCAAATAGTAGGAGTGTCCTAATTTTCTTAGGCTCAGTTTATTGTGCACACAAGTGCATAATTATTTTGTGGTGAAACAACTATATCTGAAAGTAATTCATTAGCGAGTACTGCTTATAGCGTGATGGAAGGCATAGAGATGAGGATTCCTATGTTCCATGGTGTTGGGAACAAGGATCCAAAATAGCATTTATTTATTTGTGAGGCCATTTAAAAAACAAAGTAGGTCATGGATGAGGAAACAAATATTGTACAGTTGGAAGCTACCTTCAGAGATCATGGATTGACATGGTATATGCAATTTAAGAGCGTGAATCCAACTGGAAAAAATAGGATGATGAATGGAATTAAGAAATATATAAACAAGGAGTTTCATAAGTTGAAATATGAGTCCCAATGTATTTCATAGCTAAAGGATATTAATAGGGGATTAAGTGAATTGGTGCGGGATTTCCACTAGAGTTTCAAGATCTTGAAAGATAGGTTGGAATTAAAGATACATGACACACAACATAAAGAGTGGTTCATTGTTGGTTTACTTTCACATATTAGGATACCATTAAAAAAATAGAGAATAAATCCACAGTCAAAATAATTGGAGCTTTCATCGAAGCTAGAATCTTCTTCAACGGGGAATGGAGAAAATGATGGTATGGTGCAGGTGCAGTCTTAGTTAGCTACACTGACTATTTAGTTTCATGATTTGACTAAGAGGAAAGATAAGTGAGAGGAATTTTGGTTTACCATTTACAGGACATAAGGTCACGAAAAAAATGAGTACAAGTTGCTGACATACTATATGGGGACCAGAGAAACTAATCTTCTTGTATAGGGTAGGTAGTGTGGGGCCACACCCCACATAATTCTCCAATGATGGAGAAGTATGAGGTGAATAAATGCATCCTATTTTTTTATTTTTTAAAATAGGTGGGACATGATATCCACCTTTTTCAAACATTAGAATTTATGTGTGAATGGACATTTGATTCATTTCAAGTATAGGGACCTGAAGGAACTGAAGCTATGATAATAGGCTTTAATAAGTTAGGGTATAACCAAACTAGACCATATAATAATCTTAGTAAAAAAAAATGAATGGTATCTTTTATCACAAAATTGGATCTGATAGGATGCTTGATTAGTCAACTTCATGTAACTATTTCCAACCTAATCTTTTGACCAAGGCTTAGCCTCCTCAGCCTGAGAGGGCTCTCTCAATGGTTGATGATTTGGATAAAAATATAGATGGATAACTCTATTTGAGTAATGAACAGATAAATGAAATATATAGGTTTAGAATCACATTAGCATGTACACATTGGGCTTATGGATTTAAACAGTTTAGTAATCCAATGAATCTACTTAACATGGAATTTGAGGCATATCAAAGTTTTAGTCAAGAGGTAAACACATATGAAACTGTAAAAACACAGTCAGTTCATTTATATAGGAAGTCAGAGCATCTAAAATATGAATTATGAGTAATATAGATAAACACCACAGCAATAGGATATTAAAGAGATGCAAATAGAATAGGAACACACTAAAACTCCTTCTGAATCTCAAGTTGGTTAAGTAGAAAATCTGTGCATTAGCTGAAAACCAGTCAATTACAATAAGCACAGTTTTGCCAAAAATGTCCAACCTATACTAATTCGACCTCTTGGCCTTTAATAGACCTCTTAAAACATGAGATGATCTGCCTCTAGGCTAGATACATCGAATTTATTACAAAAAGACACCTAATCCACTTAAACAGTCCTATTCCAAAAAGGACTCAAACTGCTTAATGATATCTCTAACAAATTTATCTATTAAAATTTACATCATTGCTAAGTGTATCATCACATGGTCGAATCTAGATGATGGGCTTCAACTCTTCATGATCATATTGCTGACCTCCACCAAAATAGGAAACAGTCCCCTATTTTATAGGCATAGAGTCTTGTGCATTCTTTGAATATTCTGACCATCATGTACTCTTTATTTCGAGGTCCTTATCTGTTTGAAGTTGATTTAACACATCCCAAAACTCCTCCCTAGGCTCGAGTTGTCCAAAACCACCTCCAAAGATGTTCAAAAGAGTTGTAATGTACTGCACTACAAAAGCACAACAGTTTCGTAGCGCCTTTGTAACATTGCCATTTTAATGCTTATTCTTAAAAATTTTGACTTCTTTCCTCCAAGATTGTCTTAATTACCTTTTAATACATCCTCAATAGAAAATTCAGTTCTTGATTCATTCTTTTACCCTTCAAAATCTACTATAAATGAGCAAGAAAAGATGTTATAATAGTTTCGTAGCACTTTTCTGCTTTTTTACACTGTCTGCGCTACGAAACTGCTGAGTGTGCAGTTTTGTCAGAAAATTTCAAAAACAAAAACTATAGTTATGCCAAAAAACTGAAATACACCTATATGCAGTATTTAAAAACCATATTAAGTGTAAGAACACAGTCATTATAGCTTACCTGAGGTTCCTTCTTCATTTGTACTTGATTTAGCTATTGGATCTTCAATGAATGTTATTTTAATATCTCTGCTCTTTAACTCATCTTGAATCAACTTCAACTGCTACTCTAAGTCTTCCACTTGATCTTTAATTCTTCTGTTAGTAGCTCTCAAGTGATTATTTATTATTCTGACAAACTTGGCTTCCTTTATTGCTGGAACTGTCCATTTGAAAAATTGCTCTGCACTACTTGGAGTTTCAGAAATAGAATCATTTTGTCTTTCCCACAGTGCCTTCATCCTTTTAAACTGTGATTTCTCGACACTATGCTTTCTATCCCTCTTTCTCATGCCAGCACTATCTTGATTTTCCAAACTCAATTTTTCCTTAAGATGCTGAAACTCTATTTTCTCTGTCATTTCTTCTTTTCCCCTATTTGTTTTGTTGGCTGTATGTTTTGCTGTAGGTGATGAGAGATCAACAAATTATTTAGGAGCTTTAGGTGTCTCAGTGGGTTTTTGAACTTCCTTGCTACCTTCCTTCAGTGTCCTAGCATGCCTAGTCATAGGTTTTCTTGCTTGAAAGATGAAAGCTGCATCTTCCCCAATCAACTCTAGCGTTTTGGAAGACTTGGTCTTTTTTAGTTTATGCTCATCTTCCTGAATGAACTTATCTTGAACAATGGGTGTCTCCTATATGTCAATAGCATTAAGAATGTCCTCTAGATTTCCCTTTGCTACTGGGTTTTCCTCTGTAGCAACTGTCTTTCCTTTTGATGTCACTTCTTGGCTTGTAGTTACTCTTTTGATTTCCTGCTTACAAACAACTTGTTTCTGTTTTGCATCTTTGACAACCTTTGACCTCTCTTTTGTAGGTGATGGAGTTGGTGTATCAAGCATTTGTATTTGCTCTGCCCTTTTCTCAGTTTGTTTCCTTAGCTTTAGTTTTACAGATTCTTTTGGTTTTATAGCCACAGGTTGACTTGGTTCTGCTGCTCGTGGTGATGGAACTGCTTTAGCTTTAGGGTTTCTTGTAGGGGTTAGGGTTTCCAACTCAAAACCATTTATAAACAAGAAAGATGACCAATCCCTTCCTATCTTCTGAAGTTCATCTAAAATCAATAACTTCATTAAACCATGATGAAACAAGGATGTTTCACTCCCTTTAGACTTCGCTTGCACCTTATCAACCATCTTTGCAATACTCCTATGTAGATAAAAAGGCAAATCGAGTGAAATCTTACCAGTGAAGTGCAGAAGCAACTTGAAATGATATGAGTAAACCTTGTGATATCTGCCTTCACATGTGAAATAATTCTGAATGTTGAGAAGAAGCTTTGAGTAATTATCTTTGATGTAGCCTCTAGGGATATCATTATTAAGATCTAAGTCTGTGTGCTCAGGCTTCATAAATTCTTTACACTACTCCATATCAAATTTGAAGCTTTTAAACCAAGTTTCTAGACCTCTTGGTATCTCTGTAACAACAACAATGGCCTTTGGTGTAATAGATACACTTAGCATCCCAACCTTAGTAGTTGTTCCATTAAAATTCATGGAAAATTCTTTGGATTCCTGTGTGTGACAGCCCTGCAACTATTCACAAAACCGTAAGAAACCTACTTTTCTGAATGCCTCCATCACTGCTAGGTCTTTAGTTATTGACGTCATATCTTCGGGTTCATGTCTTAAGCACTGTCCTCCTCTGTGTATTTTCTTGTATTCTTCCATACTTTTCAGAAAACCTGTCAACCTCGATTGATAAATTGTATCAGCCTCGCTTGAATATATGTAAAAGCAGCCTCGCTTGAATATATGTAAAAGCAGCCTCGCTTGAATATATGTAAAAGAATCCTTGCTTGATAAATTTGTATCGGCCTCGCTTGATATGAGTGTAGAAAACCTTTGTATGAACCGACCATAGGTTTGGTTTAACAGTTCAGAGCTCAGAAATTTTGAATGGAGGCAAAAGGAAAATGATAATGACCAATTAGGAAAGATTTTGAAATATAAAATGTCATCTCATAACTGAATGATGCCTCATTCATAACCTATAATGACAATGATGACAACAAACGTGGGTGAGTACATCAAATTATATCATTACCTAACTCATCATACCACTAACTTACCCTTTCCGAATGGTTTCTGACATTTTCCAGCTCATCTTACAAGACAGTTATAAATCTGCGCTTTCGTGGCACCTACAGTGTAATTTTTCATGTTTGCGCTACGAAACTATCATCATTTTCGTAGTGCAAAACAGCTTTTTTCAACGGTTGGTGCTACGAAAATAGGGTTTTTTGGCTAATTGAATAGTTTTGACCCGAAACTTTAGGAAATGACCCACAAATGAAAATAATGAATATTTGACATGAAAGAAGTTTAAAAAAGACTTCATTTGAACCTAAGGATGAGCTTTAAACCATAAAAATCTAAAACCTACCCTTGACCAAACCTAAATTGACTTCTAAACCCAATTTTGAACCATGAAACTTTGTAACCTTGTTACAATGATGTGCAAATTTTTTTTTTTTTTTTGGGGTGATAATAGTAGCTATAGGTATGGGAGTACCAACGAAAGGAAGAGGTGGATTTGGAAGAGGTCGAGCACCTATTTTTTGCTATAATTACAAACAACAACGACACCTTCCATGGGATTTACCTAATTCCTATTGCATGTGTACCTATAACAGAGTGTTGGACCATGTAACTGAGAATTTACAATAGTTGATTTATAAATGGCATGAGAAGGAGTGGATGAATGTACATATGATAGTAGTTGATCCATGTAGAACCCAACCTTGAGTTAGTGTGGTCACACATGGAGGTGTCAGGACGAGAGCGGATGTTGCGAAACTAGGAGCTTAACAACTGAACTGTGTTAGAAAGGAACCTAAACCTCCTCCAAGGTTAAACCCAATCCAAGAGAAGGCTACTTAAAAGGAATCACAAAGGGATATGGTCACCATAGAATGGGATATATTAGACATATTCTAAGAGGCTGTAATGCTAATTGTTTATGATTATACCACTCATGGATAATCTATGATAGAGGTACATCCAGTTCATAAGTTACTCCAAAGTTTCCTTGAGATGGTAATAAATGAACATGTAATGGATAAATTCAAGTGAATGGTGGATAAGTGAACTAAAAATATTGAAGTAGCTATTTGGTGAGCATCACTATGTGAAGTAAACCAAGTAGCATAAGGGAACAAGACAAGCAACGAATTCAAGTTTAGCGCACGAGTGGGAGATTCTGAAATGGATAACATCATACTGGAATTAGGGTCCAATGTGAATATTCTTCCAAAAAGAATATGGGAGATGATGGGGAGGAAAAAATTGACATGGTCTCCTATTCAATTAAGACTATCCAATCAACTTTGTATCTTCCCAATTGGTAGATTGATAAGTGCGCCAACAAATATTGATGGATCTAAAAGTGCTTCCGATTTTGAAGTTACAGAGATTGTCGATGACACTGATGCATACACTGCTCTATTGGGGATTCATTTATATTTTTATAATCAGACCATTATTAACCTGACGATAGATGATCTTAAAAGTATGGGATGTTCGAGTTATAACACCTTTGGACCTGCAGGAAGGAGATCAATACATTGAGCCAGCTATAGGAGAGTTTAACTAGGAAGAATTGGACAATATTTATAATTTGACTACCCACCAAGAGGATTATGTGAATTCTATCAATTATGGAGCTTTGAGATGGTGTAGTGTGGGGTATTGCATTTCTGACTCAGACGAGGCATTAAAAAACTAGTAAAGCAAACAACATGAAGTAAGCACTGGAAGGTGCGTGCACCTTAGTAGAATAATGCAATAGATAGGAACCAAAGTGCATAGGAAACCCCACTTTGATGGGATATATGAAGAAACAATTTCTGTGTAGGAATTTAAAGATCAGATACCTGAGCATGTGAGGATTCCCATGCTAGACGTTGAGTTACACACAATCTCAGTTAAGTGGTGGACTACGCATAAGAGTCAAATCATGGTATGTAAATAATGGATATATTTGTTGTGCATTGGGTTTAGGAACAATTTAATAGTATTTATAGTTAAATAATCATGCATGTAATTCCCAATAACACACTAAAATTTTTGTGTTACGGGTTGGACTAAACTATGTGTACTAAATAGGAGTGGTTACAAGGGTTTGTACATACACTAGACATTGTCCCTATGAACAAGTACATTGAATTGTAGGTTAAAAGAATAAAAGTAGAATTAAATGAGATGGTGCAAAGCTTCAAGGTAGCCTTTAGTTTTGAAGCAGAGGAACTAGAACTAGACAAGGCCCTGAACGTACTATGCTAAAATATTTGTTCCATAGGAGAGTTGACAGTGTCAAGGAATATAACACTATGTCCTATGCATAAGCATTTGCAGAAAATATAGGAATTAATGGAATTTTATATTTTAGCAGAGTTAGGAGAGGATGATGACGATCCCAGGAATATACATATTCTGAAAGTCGAATGGGAGCATCTAGTGAGTGGTCCAAAGTTGCAATCAGTAGAGTATGTTCAACCTATAAAAACAAAGAAAGAGAGTATCGAGACAAAATAAAATCATAAAATGGAAGTTAATGGAATTAGGATGATGAAACAATAGAAAATTGTGTCAATATTCACCCAAATTTATTCGAAACACATTAAAGGAAATGAAGGGAATTGTAGGAGACTTAGGAGAGATGAGGATCTCGTTGAATCCCAAGGCTAAACCTCTAAAACAATTGCCGTATTGGTTGAATCTAATATATAAAGAGAAGGTCAAGCGAGAATTGGAAAAAATGTTACAAGCAGGAATCAATGAGCCCATAGAAGAATCAATGTGGATTAGACCTATGGTGGTATAAAACAAGAAGATGGGAGAAATTGGAATATTTATATACCTATGGAAGTGAAATGATGTGTGTTCATATAAACCCTTCCCTACTCCCTTTACTAATGATAAATTGGAGAATGTGGGTAGACAATATGCCTATTCATTTACTGATGGATTCCCTGGTTATCATTAGGTAAATATTGCAAAGGAAGTTTGACATAATACTACCTTCATGATAGAGTGGGGGTGATTTCAACATATAGTCATGCCATTTGGGTTGAAGAATACGCCAACTATTTTCGTGCGCATAATGGCCGCGACGTTTAAATAATTCATTCATAATTTTTTAGAAGTTTATCTAGAATATTATACTATGTTCAATCTATTAAAGAATCATATTGAGGCTCTGGAGATATTGTTGGACAAATGAAAACAACTATATATTTCATTAAATATAAAAATAATGTATATATTGTTCACCTTTTGGTAGTTTGTTGGGGCACATAGTCTGCAAGAAAGGTTTGTTGGTGGATCTAGCAAGTTCGTGGTGATAATGTATTTACCACCACCTATATCAGTTAGATAGTTACTGTCGATCTTGGGGAATATAGGGTATTATCAGAAGTTTATCCAAGCATACGCTCAAATTACTTCCCCTATGGAAAATTTCTTGAAGAAGAAATCTAGGTTTTAGTGGGATAAGGAGTGTGAGAATTGTTTGGACACTTTAAAGGATAAAATGGTGGTTTCACTGATTTAGGCATTCCCAAATCAGCACAAGAAGTTCCTCGTGCATGTTGATGTTTTGTTAATTGCATTGTGTACAACTTTAACATAGCCCGAGGAAGGAGAAATAGATCATCCAATTTAATTTTCTGGTAGGAAGTTATCCATAGTAAACCGAAACTAAACCATAATGGAGAGAGAGGGGACTGTGATGGTGTATGAATTTCAGAAATTTTGACATCACCTACTAGGTAACCATTAGAGAACTTTTGAGGTCTAAATTGGGCCTCCTAAAAAAAATGTACAACCAAAATAAATGTTATAAGAACCAATAGGATTCAAGATGACGATGTCAACCATGGGGGATAATTCACCATTTTTTAAGTAAAAGGGTAAAAAGATTAAAAAATAATAAAATAATAAAACTACTTTTTCAACTCGCATTTTCAACTTATCTCCCAAAATTTTTACTCAAATGTCGAGTAGGAATACTCGTTGGATGCAAAATTTAATTCCTCATCCAAGGAGTACCCATGTTTCATAATTTTGATGGACCCTGCTACACAAAAATGAGAAATACATGAAAAGTGTGATTAAATGAAAAGGAGCATTACAACCATTGACTTGGTCAAGCCTCCCCCAGTCCTTCAACTTCAGGCTCTCTCTCTTCAATCTCCAAGTGTGACAATGCTTGAGCAACTAGTCCTCAATGAACTATGCAAAAAATAAGACCTCACACTAACATAAGTTCGTTCCTCACACCTTCAACCTTTCGACTGTTAACAATGAGCCCTTGCCTCTAGTTTATAAGAATTTCGGAGGAAAAACTTTTCCATTCTTATCCATTAGTTCGAATAGGGAAAAATCCATGATGTCTTCATGCTTTCTTGATTTTTCTTATTTGGATGCCTTAGTTGGGTTTAAAAATTTCCAATTAGAGGACTAAACCACAAGTTGCTACCTTTTGAGATTGACTCTTTCAGAAAAAGCTGAAAATGTCAATCAGTTAAGTCAAAATCCACCCCTAAAATCTCATGGAACACAGGAAACGTTACCGTTTAGGAAAAACAGGGCATTAACCTAGGAATTAACACTCCCTACAAGAAGCAGGAAAGCATTATGACTTAGCCTGGGAGTTTCTAGGGTATGTTACATGGAAAAATAGGTCTCTGTCTTAGGAAATTTCTTCCATTAATATATCCTTCTCCTATGAGCTGCTGAGGAGGTTATTTTACTCTATAATAGATGCCCCCGAAAGTGTGAGGTCAGAGATGAAGACGATGACCGAAGTACTTTATATTGAGAGAGAGAGAGAGAGAGGAGTTGCAGGACTTTGGGAAACTTGAAATAAGAAACATGTGTCAAATATATAAACTATCCTTAGTCGAGCATTCCCATGTTCAGTAGCTGTATCAGAGTGATTTCTCCAGGAAGAGATATGACCAGTATGTCCCCGATAAGCACAATGTGGAAGTTTGTGTCATGACATGATCAATCTGACAAGTTGTCTTTGAAAACAATATATGCATCTTGGGAGAGGAAACAAATATAAGTGATGTAGGTGTCTACCCAAGGTCTTGGTTACTGCTTCTCTAAAATTCATATTTCTGCACATGTTAATAAAGGAGTTGTAGTCGAAGATGTGAGAAATCGCCTGATTTCCAGTCAATAATGAAATTGTTAACAGACAAGAAGATGGCCACCGATAAGGATGATGGTATCCATGATGCCTAGTACAATATAGTGAGTGTGAAGAATGGTGTTGATGTTGAACACTCGTATAATCATTCGACTAGGAGCGAATGATGAATCACTAATGTCTGCAAGTTCCGAGGTAATGATATGTTTCTGGTTCACCTTCCTAGATAAGAGTTTGAAGTCAATAGGAAGGGATCTATCAAAATGTAGGCAGTAAGATGTCCTACATCAGTTGACACGAAATGGGACAAAAATTATTTTTTTTTGAAGATAGTTCAAAGCAATGGCGCAAAGAGGCAGTAGGTAGGTTTTTTACATATGACAGCTGGGTTGATATAGGAATTAGAAGATAGCTTGATCTCTTGAACAATACAAGGCATGAAACACAGGGTACCAAGAAACTTAGACTCAATAACACAAAATAGTGTTTGGATACAAAGATGCAGGAACATCAAAGTATGGAGGCTAAACTCATAGAATGGTAGGGTTTGGTGAGAAGCTGATAAAGAGGGGAGCTTGATGAGGGGTGCCATGTTCAAGGTATTGCTGCCAAAACATCCTTCAGAATATAAAGAGTGAGTCTCTACTTTGTCAAAATGTTTTCCCCATATGATTAGGTTTAACTAGTCCAGATGGGTAAACTCGGTGATATTTTCATGTTTAGGGAGTCTGAAAGAGATTGTAAAAGGAAAATCCAGGGGGTACCTTTATCATGGTTGATGTCTGGGTGCGAAAAAAGGTTAATCATATTATAGACACAATTTATTTTCCATAAGGCAGTCCATTGAGTCAATATAAAGTGATAAACCTATGTTCAATGGACATCCACCTAATTTTGTTATGAGTACGAGGAGACAAAGTAAACTCAATATTCTTCATGAAATTTTAACGAGGCATACGAATAAAAACTAGATCCTCTTCGTGAAATTTTAACAAGTTCAATGAAGAAAAACTCAGTGTCTTTTTCTGTTTTTAAAGAGCTAGAAAAATATAGAAAAAGAATGGCTCATAATATTATTCATGGGAGTTTAACGAGATCAAAGAAGGAAGCACATGGATTTTTCAATTAAATAGCTAGAAAATTTTCCAAAAAGATTATGCTCATATCTTCTTCATAAGAGTTTAACAACTGTGAAGAAGTAACTCAAGTTTTTTTTTTTAGTTTTATGAGTAAGAAAAAGTCCCTAAAAAGAAGGCTTGGGTTTTTTTTCAGTTTTACAAGCTAGAAAAAGTCCCTAAAAATAGGGCTCAAAGCTTCTTTGTGTAATTTTAATGAGCCTGAACAAGTAAAATCCAGGTTTTTTGGATTAACGAGCAAGAAAAATATCATAAAAATAATGCTCTTTCTTCTTTGTTGTAGTTTAACGAGCCTGAAGAAGGGAACTCAAGGGTTTTTGGTTTAACGAGTGAGAAAAATACCATAAAAGGAATGCTCAAAACTTATTGATATCATGCTTTTCAATAGAAGGGTCTTTGTCAGGAATTTCCTCATAATACCAAGTGTAAACATCACAGAATTTAATATCCCAAAATCGGGACTGATAGCAAGGCATGCCTGAAAAACACATTTTTCAGGAATGGCTACTACAGGATTGGAAACCAGCACTTGGATACCTTATATATAACCATATAATACCTAAATCCAATAGGGATTCAAAAACAAATCCTTCTAGGTGGGTTAAACATGTCTCCCCACACATAGTGCAGCTAGAAAATGCCCAAAGAGGGGACTGTAGCAATACAAAAACAACACTACTGGAAAATAGCGCATTTCAACCCAATACTTGCAGGAGATCAGTATGGAATTTCATATTTCAGCTATACATTAGCAAAATAGATTTACACAACAACTTATACAATGTATAACAGAAAAGAGAAGGCTATACAAGAGGAAACCCTCAAAAATGAAGTGCTACAACCACAAGAAATGTCTGAATAAGCTTGACAACATTATTTTCATTGGCTGAAGTAGCAGTATGTTACAACTCAGATCTAGAGCAGATTTGTATACAAAATTATAGATATATTTCATATTTGTATACAAGAAAGACTCCTTTATACCCTCCCCTTGGGGATCTCAACAAAACATGAAAGTACAAGAGTAGATCTGAGATCTAAGTTACAGATCTGCAGTAATATTCAGAAAATTTTGAAGCATATGATGTACATAAAATCATATTTGAAACAAATATGGATTAGATGGCCAAACCATGGATCACCATAGTGAAAGGAAGGATCCAATCACTAGAGATATCTCCTCCAAGATTATGCCAAAACTCCCTACAACTCTGCTCTTGAAAATAACGCAGTTTTTCAAAAGGGACTGTGTCGTAGACTCTAAGTATGCTTTGGCCTAATGCCAAGATCTGGATCTGAAGCTCCAAAGGTCTAGGAAGCTCTTGTAAAAGGGATAGAAGACTTTCCCAGTGAAAAGCAGTGCTAGAAATGCATAGATCTGAAGAGATCTATCCTCCACTTGATGCAGCTCACAAGGATAACCCAATCCTAAACAGGATCAGCACTGTAGGTGCAAGGTGAAGCTTGGCCAAAAACTAGATAGTGGACAAGACAAACAAGGCTCCTCCAAGAACTGCTCTAGGAAGGAGATGGGATTATCGCTCAGGAACACCCAATGCTAAACAACATTATTCTCAGCTAAACAGCTAGAGAATGATATATGTCTAACCAAAAAATATATGTAGAAAATGATTATAATCAACAACCCTCTCCTGATTTTCTCCTCTTCCTTTTATAAGATAAAAGCCTTGTCAAACCCTAAACCACTTAAATGAGTTAGCTCCTTTCACATGTGGAGCCTCCATCTAGAACTGCGTTGTGCATCCATGAGGTACATTCCATCTATACTGCATTGTGGATTTGGTCAAGGTTGACCCAGTCTCATAGTTCAAACCCATTCACACCTGCAAGTGTTTATTTTACATGGCCCATATTTGTCTTTGTTCACATAGGCATGGATTTATTCATTGTTTTCAGGAGTTTTACATGTCCTCCTTTATTCATTTATTCAATCAATAGAAAATGAAACAAAATTGTATATTCCTCTTAGCTTGGGCTAAGTAGGAATATTACACAGAATTCCTTAAAAAGGGATGTGAAGCATGAAATTTCCTCAGGAATGCAATCTGATCTAATTTGTATATTTTCCATGATGCCTGTTTTGACTGAGATTCCCATGAGCATATTCTTTGAAATATTTCCCAAGTTGCCTTCCGCATCGATAGTATGAATAGCCATGTAAGCGAATGGAACGATCCTAGGTGTGTCAAAAGGCAATATTTGTATAAAAATTGCATCTGAATTAGACATCAAAGTGCAATGATTAAAACAAGCCCAAGGTTGCTCTTCTATAGACATTATCTCTCGAATAGCTTCATTTGAAGGTAGGACTTCATCGAGGAGATATTTAGAAGGATATGTGATGGGAGAGAGGGTGGTACTATCAGTCGAAACCAAAGCAACAGAGGGGTCATATATTGATTGGATGGCTTGATAAACCAACTCATCCGGTGAAATAAACATCTATTTTCCATAGGAATCAATTTCTGAAGAGGCTAATTGGATCCAAGGGTTGATAGAGCCATCTGAGATGTTGGATATCATTGAAACTGTTTGCAGAACCTCAAGTGGCAGGAGAGGAAAACAACCCATAAGGGAAGATGCCTTCAGAAGGTCGATACCAATACTAACATATGAGTCAGGAATTCCTCCTACTAGGGATACAAAATTGCTAGACAATGTGGAATAATATGGGGTGCAGAAGGATATCTAGTCCACTGTAAATATTTTCCCATCCAGAGGAAAAAGGATGAGCAGGAAAACAGAAGAGACAATGGGAGTCATGGCATAAGACCAACTGCGGCCCAAAAGGAGATTATATTCGAGATGATGATCTATGACTTCAATGTCCACTGTTATTGTTTTCCCACTAAGAGTAATGGGGTAGCTAGCAAGGTATCCTTGTGGAGGAAAGTGTGGTCATCAAAACATTTAAGGGAATTCGACGGTGGATATAGAGTGGGAGAACCCAAAGCGAGCCAGCACAAAACTCACATTACATAGGTTGAAGCACCTTCGTTAATGATAGTTCGATGTATAGGCCCACCCTTTAACACAAATTTCACTTGAAAGGCGAGCTGATGGGAAAGGAGAGGTTTTAATTTTTCCATGTCAAGGATAGATAGCATAGAATCCTGAGGGTTAATTTGACCAATGGCCGAAAGAAGATATTTTTGCTGTGTTGGGAAGGTTTGAAACAATTCGAGATCAGACATACCCGATGGTGCTTGCACCAATTCTTATACAATGTTGTAGTTCTAGTATGCACGTGAAAATGTATTATGAGTCGTGCAACGAAGGGTCCCTTTGGGGGGGCGAATGACAAGGTCAATGGCAGGCCTTTCGATATGAAGATCATTGGGCAGCGGTGGATTTGAGCCCAAGGCAGTTTCTTGAGCATCAATGCTAGGAGTTTCATAGTTCTTGGCTTGTCTTTTGGAGATAAATTTTCTCCATGCCATAAATGGCGGATGGTCCTTCACCAGAAGGATTACAACCACCATTTCCCCCTTGTAGGGGTTATGGTGGGTTTGCAACAAGATTTTTTTGTTGTTTTTCATTAGGGAAAGGGTTGTATAGGACAACATGGGTCCTCCTAGTAACCTTTTGCGTAATCAAGTCTGTGCATTCCTGAAGGCGAGGAAATTTATATGTCAATTGGTCCTTGACATAGATTTTGCAAGGAATATGGTATTTTTGACTTTCCCTTTGTCAGTTTTAGCAGCATTTCTTTTATTTGGATTATTTTTGGTATCAGGCTGCTCCTTAGAAGGAGAGGTATTTTTCTTGTTCTTCTTGTTCTTACCGCCGGGTTTTTTTTAGACTGCACATAGTTTACCACAGCGGTCGGAAGATTAGTCAATTGGGTAGTAGTTGTGGCAGCTAAAGATAGCTAGGAATCTTTCCCGCTGAGTTGCTTTATAGCAGACCCAGAGGTTACGCCAACGAGACTGTCAATGTGCGCTCCGAGTTACTGAGTAGCGGAAGCGTTGGTGTTTTTAGGGGCATGGGGGAGTAAATAATACAACGTGCCATATTGTGAATAGATCAAGTGTAGATGTTGTGCATGACATATGGATTGGCCTTCCATGACTGCACCAGCTAAGGAAACAACCTTAGAAATGGGAGGAAGGAGAGACTTGCAGAACCGATCTACTAATAGATGATCCAGAATTGGGGCCTTGAAAAGCCTCCTCTTGCACCTAAATTCATGGATGTGATTGAATATGTGGGTGAAAGTGTCTTAGCATAATGTGGTTAAAAGTTCCATTCCGGTTTTATAGAAAATAGGGAGATGAAAGTGTTTGATGAATTCTATTTCTAAGGCACCAAATGTGTTAATTTGTGCACGTGGTAACTCGATGTACCACTTGGTAGCATTTCCTATGAGGGTGCAAGGGAAGATTCTGAGGTGGATATTGTCATCCACCATGGAATTAAAGACAAAACATAGATGATAGGTGTTGATATGTGTGGCTAGGTCATCCCCTTATTTCCCATCAAACTTAGGGATATTTGAAGGAATATTATGCAGTATAGGAGGTGACAGAGAGTTATGGTTGATGGGATCGTTGGTCAATTTATACAGATTGGGGATGTCTAGATTTTCCAAAAATGGAAATTTTGTGGTTCCCCCTGAGTTTTTCCAATGAGGTGTTGGTTGAGTAATAGGACTGTAGGGTCCTCCCATCAAAGTGTCTCCAATGGGATTTATGGGACTCGTCGGATAACAATTTCTTGGTAGTGGCGGTGTAGGTATGTAAGGTGGTTCTTTATAGGGGTTATTAAACAATGAGACAAAAGGATGGTTTTCCCTAAGATAATAGTTGCCTTATTGCCCTAATTGGGTTTAGGGAAGGTTTTCCTAAATATATGTGTTAATGTTTGGTATTGGAATACTGATGGCCACATAATTTATATTTGTTATAAATCCTACACCAAAGGGTTGACCACTAAGAGGAATTAAATTAAAAATGGATGGACCTGCTTGTCCCATAGATTAGAGGTGTACCAAAGTGACCCCTGACACATATGTGTTGGTAACACAACCCTTTGGTATCAAGACTGGGGGGTTTGAAATCAGCAAGGGATTCTAACCGAAAGGGTTGCTGAAAGGAACAATGGTAGCTATGCTAGTAGAAGCAGTAGCCAGAAGTCTGGGAGTAGACACTAAAGGAATGGAAGCCGGAAGGATCAAAAATCCACTCATAGATGATGTAACCAATTTTTTGGCTGGCTAGTGGGGTTTCCTGACAGTTGTGAAGAATTGACAATCGATGGGAGAGATGGAGGTGGAACCGAGTTAGCCACCAAAGCCGATGACCCATTGGTCATCGGTAATACATTGGATGTGGGTGTTTCTAAAGACATCGGAGGTATAGGTGCTACCTAAAAAAACATAGGCCAAAGAGGGTCAGTGAGAGGAGGATGATAAGGAGGTACAACTCCTTCGATGAAAGGATATTAAGGTAATATAGTATCCTGGGAAGCGTCGTGTGAAACTGAGTTCAAAACTGGAGACTTTTCTTTCGAATAAGAATCTGGGTGACCGAGACTCGAAAACTCCTCCAGGTTTAATGGAGGAAGACCTCTTTTCTACCCAGACAGACGATGAGGGTAAAAGGATGCCACGATGACCAATAAATTTTATCAAAATTTTAAAATGATGTATTATTTAGTCTTAGTGATAATCAAACCAACACCTAAAAAATAAAGAACTCTAAAAGTCAATCAACAAGAAGAGAGAGGGAAAAGACCTTGGCTGAGAACCACCATTCACTGGAGATGAAACCTAGTATCACAATAGTAGACATAGAGAGATGGTCATATGTATAGTTACATTTACTCTTGATCTTCACTCAAACCTCAAATAATGGGGCCAAGTACACTGGTGAATATGGACACCCTCCCAAAAACTGAAGACAGAGTACGTTCGTCCATGTCAAGTACTAGGTCAGCCTGTCCCAGTCACCTTGTGGTCATCCCTAAAGTATGGCCACTATGGATACCTCAAATCACAGACACTTATGGGGGGTCATGGTCATGGACAACATATTGTATGGGAAGATCACTTGGATCCCCGATCTAGTTTAGAAATCCCCAAAGGGAACCCCAATACATAGAATTCCCATTAGATATGCGATCAAAGGCAGGCTACCTTATCACACACACAGATGTTGTCTCGCATTTAAATCCTTTGTTAGGGTATTGGTCCAATATAATAAGCGTGAAACATAATTTTCACACTTTTATGACACTAGTTTCAATTTTTGCGACCTTGGGCAGTTTTCTCACACTACCTAACCGAAGATGCTAGCCTAAACTAATATTTTTGTAATTTTAGAAAAAATTTATTGATTGATTTTACTTAAATATTTATTTTTAGTGTACTTGCATTTAAGTCTTCAGAGGGGGATTGGACGTATGGAATCCATGTGACTCTGACACAAACCATGCATAAAATTATTTTCAATTCAGTTCGATGAAAGAGTTACTTCTACAAGGAGAAATTAATTTACACAACCATGAAATAACATATCAAAAAAAAATGCAGTTCAAACTTTAAAAGATAAAGATACCAACACTCTCTAAAAAATAATTAACCCAATATTTTTAGAGAATGAAATCAACTATATCAGAAAAGCTAAAAATGATAGAGAAAAAAAATTCCTTTTTCTTTTTATCTTTTAGAAATAAAATGTAGTTAGGCTAACTTTCAAAAAAGAAAAAATAGTATGTAGACAGGAAGCCAAGCACAATGTTTCAGTTGCAGGAACCAGTAATTGATAGTCAACAACCTAGCAAGCAAGGAAATCACAGCAGGGGGTGAAATAACAAGGTTTTGGCTTAGTATGTAATATAAGAACTGCAACATTGTAAAAAAATAATGTAAATACACCATCAAATTGATAGAATAGCTAAGCCATTTTATTAATATGGAGGTGGATATCAAGGACAATAGTGCTCAAAATATGAGACACTCAAGCTAAAGAAGTGGCCTATAATGACCCTGAAGTGTTCGCACAAAAGGGACTGTGTAACTATTGCACTACTAGAAGGAATACTGCGTTGTCCCTATTGCAAATGTAGGGACTGTAACTGCCAAAAAAATATAAAGGTGTATATATGGATCTTCCAGAGCTCAAATGATGCCGATATTTCAGATTTGGGCTCCCTGATGAATACCCAAGATAACCCAGAAATAATTTCCAGATCTGACAATGTTGGAAAATCACCCTATTAGGCCCTGCAACTATATGATTGCTAGGTATGAAGATCTACTACATGAGCTAAAGATATGATGGATGCAATAAGGCACAACCAAATCAATGCATAGAGGGTTGATCCCTCCTTCAGATCCTTAAGCTAGAAGCTGAAGATCTATCTCCTCCAACCTCCCCCACTGGATGCATCTGCTAAATACATAACAACTGGAGAAAACTACGTTATCATAGAGGGAGGCTCTATAGAATAATGCTAGATACTGGAATGAATCTCCTAAATGATGTAAATAATGTATACAAATTGAGGAGATGGTCCCTCACAGGATTTCCATCTTAAATACTAGAAAGTTCCTTCCTCCAATAGATCTGCAAGACTGGACTGTGAAAGCCCTCAGGGAATTGTTGCTGCAAGGGGGTATGAAATGTTGGCCTGAATGTCGGATATGAATATAAAACTCCTAGAAGACTGATCTTGAAGCACAAGGTGAAAGGATGAATCCTCCACTAGTTTCCTAGCTGAAATGCTAGAAACAACCTCCACCTCTCAAACCCTCAAGTAGAAATGTGTAATTCTTGAAACTGAATGTGCATATGAGAGTGGATGAATGTGGAACCAATTCTTGATGATGTATGGCAACTAAAAGAGACCTTCCCAAAGTAGGAACTCGAATTCCCCCATGGGTAAGGGTGGGATTTCCGCTCGGAAACATCTGTGTGCTAAATAGCACTATAGACTTAGCTAAACAACTGAAGTGTGCATAGAAATGTCAAAAGACAAATCCAAATCTAAACAAGTTAGAAATAATAATCTAAATCTTGCCTTCTATTGCAGCCTTCATCTCCCTTATATTCTTTGTGAGCCTTCCATAGCCCCAGCCCACCTCATAACTGCGTTGCACATGTGGCCACTGGCCTCCATGAAGACTGCATTGCCTCTCCATGTTCTCCACTATCTCTACATTTAATTCCTACTCTCTCCATAATATGTGAATTAGGTGCACAAATTCCTCCACTATCTGATCATTCATGGTCAATGATTTTACTTTTATTGCATCATGATCTCATTTGAATTCTTCGATGATCTCCATGATCTATAATTAATGTGGCATGATCTTCAATCTTCCTTCATTTATGAAGTTGCTCCACTACTCCATAATGCAGATCTAACTCAAAATTATCCACATGCACACATCAAAATTGGATTTTATTCATCTATGGGTTTTATGTGTCCCTCCACCCTCTTATTTACTTAATTAATTATAAAAATTAAGAACTCTAATATTCCAATTATTTGATGGAAAATTTGGAATATTACAATCCTCCTGCCAAAATTTTGCTTCTACTCAAGCAACTGCAAAAGTGGATTCTACAGCAATCTGTCTCCCTTCAAATGGAATCCTCATATGGAAGGCCTCCCCATCTACTTCAATGTGTAATTCATGCCCAACTCAAAATATGCCTCTCTAGAATGTCTAGAATGACCTCCAACTAAAAAGTTAGATGCCTCTCCTCATCAATGAATCTCCAAGTGGCAACCATATGTTGTCCAAGATCCTCCTCTATGCATGAGATACATAAAGTGAAGTGGTCTCTTCCCAAAGTGGAAAGTCCCCCATCATAAACTATCTCTCCATCCCATGCTACATGAAGTATATTGTATCTTTCCATGCTTCCATCCTTGGTCCTGTTGGATCCAAGAATCATCCCAAAAATGTGCAAAATAAGAAGTAGAGACAAATGGATGAACATGCATAATGTCAAACCATACTCTCCCAATAACAACCATGGAAGCAAATCCTTTTTCGTCCAAGACAAATCATCATTAAGCCAAGTAAGACAACCATACTCGCTCAATAGAAGCCACCACAACAATGCGTCTTACTGCCATGCCAGATCAACATCAATATAAGTATGAGATACATACTCTCTCAAAATAAGCCACTATAGTAATGCCTCTTGCTACCATACCACCTCATCATCATACCAAATGTAGTTGCCATATTCTCTCAAGAGAAGCCACTACAACAATGCCTCTTGTTGCCCCATCACATCATCATCATACCAAGTACAATGACCATAATATACCAATAGAAGACAACGTAGTAAGGCCTCCTATTTCCATCCTCCATCAATGTCATGAAATGTATGGGGAGAAATCAGCTCATACTCTCTGAAAAGTAACCAAAGAAACAAGGATTCTTGCTGCCACCTTACATCACCATGATGCAAGTGTAATATTCCTAATTAGCCCAAGCTAATAGGAATATTCAAATTTTTTTTTTCCTTTTTGTTTTCATGAATAAAATTGTAAAGGAGAATCAATTAAACTCCTAAATCAGCAAAATAAATAAATTCCCATGTGAACAAGGCTAAATCTGGGTTTCCTTAATAAAACTCCCTTATGTGTGAAAGGGATTGTGAAAATTGACTGGGTCAATAGGACCAAATCTATAGCATTGTCCAGATGCATTGTACCTCCTAGATGCACAACGCAGATCTAGTTGGAGGCCGCATATGTAAAAGAAGCTAAACCTTTGAGATGGTTGAGGGTTTTGCAAGGATTTTATCCTATAAAAGAAAGAGGAGAACAACAGAAGAAGGTTGATGAACCTATTTTTTTGGAAGAACATGTCTGTTTAGAAATTTCTCATTCTCTTGGCTATTTAGCAGAGAATAGTGTTGTTTAGCACTGGGTGTTCCTGATAGGGAATCCCACCTCTTTCCTTGAGAGGCCTCTTGGAAGAGTCTTGCATTTCTTGTCTGCTATCAATCATTTGGCCAAGCTTCTACTTCCAACTTTAATGTAGATCCTGTTGAGGGTTTGGTTGTCTTTGTAAGCTACAGCAATTGGAGGCTAGATCTATTTAGATCTAAGCCATTCTACTGCCTCTTTTCAGTGGGAAAGCCTTCTATCCCCCTGGAAAGAGTGTATTAGATCATTGGAGCTTCATATCCATACCTTGGCATTAGGCCAAGTTGTTCATCAAGTCTACAACGTAGTATATCTTCTAGGACTATGTTATCTGTAAGAGGAAAGTTGCAGGGAGTTTTGGCAATCTTTGAGGAGTGATCGCTAGTGATGGGAATATTCCTCTCACTGTGGTGATCCATGGATTTTTGTTCTTATCCATGTCATATTCATATATGATTTGAATACTCCTACATAAGCTTTAGGAATTCTGTAGAAATCTGCAGATCTGCTGCATGAGATCTCAGATCTACTCCATATGCTTCTTGTTTTGCTGAAAACCTCAAGGGGTATGTAAAATAGAGATAGTATAGTGTACAGATCTGATATAGATATAATATTTTGTACACAGATCTATTCTAGATCTGAGTTGTAACCTACAGCTACTGTATGCTCAATAAAATAATTATGTCAAGGCTTTTGCAATGAAATACATTGTTGCAACACCTCTTTTATAGGGTTTTATTCATAAAGTCTTCCATCTTTCTCTTGTAAACTGAATGGGCCACATTTTAAATCTAATTTACTGTTGTATAAGCTAATTTTTTAGCTACCATATTGGTCTTCTACTATTTTTCATTAAAACTGCGTTATTTTCTAGGCAATTTTGTTTTGTGTGGCTGCAGCCCCTTCTTTGGGAATTTTCCAACTGCACTAGGTGTGGGGAGACCTGTTTAACCCACCTAGAAGGATTTTTATTTTAATATCTCTTGGATTCAGGTCTTATATTGTCATATCTAAGGGATCCAAGGGTTGGTTTCCAATCCTATAGCATACATTCCTGAAAATTTCATTTTTCAGGCATGCCTTGCTAGCAGTCCCAATTTGGGGATATTACAGTGGTATCAGAGAAAATATCTTGGCACAACATGTGCTTTGCATACTGAAGAGCCAATATGTCTTTTCATGGAAATAAGAGACTTATGAAGAAGTGTGGTTAGACTGAAGACACATAAGTAAAGGGTCTAAACCCTTTATCTGAAAGTTTGGAGAGAGAAGAGTTCTCTAAAACTCTTTCTCAATCTATGCATGAACTGAAAGAAGAAATCCGGGGAGTGAAGAGGGAAAGACATGCAGATCCCTCAAGAGGGTTCTTACATCAAGAAAGCCCTATTACTTCTTATTAGGTGTGTGATCATTCAGCCACAAAACCTAATCTGCAACGTTGGAGCATGCCTACTTTCTTGTCAAAGAAATGAGTAAAAGGAGGAACACCAAAGGAAGAATCTCTTGGTGATTATCTCCAAGAATATAAATCTCAATCAGAGAGATTCAAAATACATCTTAGTTTCCCAGAATTCTGTCAACTCAAAGAAGAAATATCCATTAGCTACATTAGAAGAAAAGGGTGCATGGAGCACACTTTGGGTAGATTCTCTCTACCTACCTTTGATGGATCACCTAAAGACTCAGTCAAGTCTTGGGTAAGGAAGGTTGACACATAATTTCAGCTGCATCAAGTGTCAGAAGAAGAAGCTTAGAGAGTATCAACATTGTATCTTCAAGGAAAGGCTTATGCCTGGTGGCTATTTGAGTCCTCTTCCTTGAAAGGGATAAATATATCTTCTTATGCAAAGTTCACTAGGAGACTAGTGAAAATATTTGATGTAAGACTTTCTGAGAATTCTTGGGGAGAAAAAATCAAGCCCAAGGAATCTAAAAATTTTCATGATTTGGAAGGATCTATAAGGCCAACTCCATTCCTGAACATTTTTGAAGGGGTTGATGATCTGCTGCATGATTTTCCAAGGGAAAAAGGCCCACTTCAGCAAGAACTCTCTTCACTAAGAGATCAAGAAAAATGATCTCTTAATGATGAAGTATTCTCTAAGGATGAAGAAGTGGGAGAGAAAGAGCAGAGAAGATCCTCTAGCACTGTGATAGTAGGAGGAGATATATTTTCATTTAGAGATGGAGATGAAGCAATGGCTTCCACTAGAGGGGTTCTTGCATATTTGCAAGGAGTTTCTAAGGATCTTCCATATGGAGGACTTGAGCAACATATGTCTATGGTAAGAGACAATGAGAGAGAAAAAAGGAGGGATCACAAAGTTGATCCACTATTAGAATATGGGGCAAATGCTCCAATCAGAGGCACTCTTACACCACTAAGAGGGCTCTCCAAGTTTCATGAGACTTCCACACATAAAACAGAGTTAAAATTTCATAGTGGAAGTAGGGACATGAGGATCTCATCTATCATGCATATGAGAATGGTCCATGAAATTTCTTTATATAGTGGCAAACCACCTGGGAGGTCACCTGGTACAGAGTTTGTGGGGGAGACCTCAGAAATTTTTGCTCCAAACTTAGATCTAGAAGGGTTTGGAGCACTTGAAGACAAAGCTACAGTGCTGGAAGACTTGGGTAAGCTCAAGGAGGAGGGAAATAATTTCCCCTTATCATCATCACCCACTCTCCTTTCTGATCCTGCGCTGTGGGAGGAGAAGAAGGGAAGGAAAAGCCTTCCAATATACACCATTGGCATAGGAGATTTCAAGGGAAGGATCAGTAAAATGACAGATACTTTGGTTGATGAATCATCAGCGCTGTCATTGTTGAGCAGTGTAGATCTGTATTGGAGATCCCAACTGTTAGTGGATTATTCCAAAGATCTTCACACATGTATTATACTTGATGACCAACTACATGAAGAGGGCTACTTAGTCCAAGGAGAATTCATCTATTATCATCGTAGAATATTTTTGTCAAGAGCTTCTAAGCTCAAGCATAAGATACTACAAGAAGCACACAAAGAGTTCTGTTTCAGCCAGATGCACTAGAGAATTTGGTGGAAATTCTAACGGCCAAATCGTCGCTATTTCGACACATTGTCGTCGCAGGAGCGACAGTTAGAGGGCGGGCAAACCGTGGTTTACCATACCGTCGCAGTTCTGACACAACTAAAAAGTGTCGCAGTATTGACACTTTTCCGTCGCTTCCAAACAAGCGTCACTCTTTCGATGTCTCCTAATCCGTCGCACTTCCGACCTCTATAAACTGTCGCACTTTCGACGAAATGTGGTCCGACGTTTTGAACGTTGCTCTTCCGACGCCTGTAAACTGTCACAATTACGACGAAATGTGGTCCGACGTTTTGAACGTCGCTCTTCCGACGTCTGTAAACTGTGACAATTACGACGAAATGTGGTCCGACGTTTTGAACGTCGCTCTTCCGATGTCTGTAAACTGTCACAATTACGACGAAATGTGGTCCGACGTTTTGAACGTCGTGCTTCCGACGTCTGTAAACTGTCACAATTCCGACGCTTACAAGATGTCGGAATTGCGACGGAAGGTTCAATTTAAAAAAAAAAATGAAATTTTAAAAGAGGAAAAACGTTGTTTTGAATATATTATATGAAGTAAAACAGTACATGAAGTCATTACATTTTCACATCTGAAGATTTGAACCCAAATATCCATCCAGAAAAGTGGAAGTCCCAGCCCAGACAATGATAGAAAAATACCCCATGTCACATACAGGGACATGATATAAAACCCAGTAACGGTCCACATGGAGATTATTGACAATCTGAGAAAGCATCCAAACATGCCCAAGGCATCTATAAGAAAGTGAAATAGTAGTATGTAGAATAGTAAAACAACAGATAGAGTATCGACATCCATTGTTCCAAATACAAATTAAAGTACCCAAAATCCTTGAACAGAGAAAAATGCTAATCATGTGAGGAGTAAGATATGTCCCAAATATAAAAAGACCATGAGACCATATCAATAAACCAGCAACATAGACCAGCATCGCTAGTTTTGAAGGCAAAGTGATAAACATTAATCATTTTTTTTTCACGAGAAAAAACGTTGTTTTGAATATATTATATGAAGTAAAACAGTCCATGAAGTCATTACATTTTCACATCTGAAGATTGGAACCCAAATATCCATCCAGAAATGTGGAAGTCCCACCCCAGACAGTGATAGAAAAATACCCCATGTCACATACAGGGACTTGATATTAAACCCAGTAACGGTCTGCATGGAGATTATCGAGAATCCGAGAAAGCATCCAAATATGCCCGAGGCATCTATAAGAAAGTGAAATAGCAGTATGTAGAAGAGTAAAGCAACAGATAGAATACCGACGTCCATTGTTCCAAATACAAATTAAAGTACCCAAAATCCATGAACAGAGAAAAACGCTAATCATGTGAGGAAGACCATCAGGCCATATCAATAAACCAACAACATAGACCAACATCGCTAGTTTTGAAGGCAGAGTGATAAACATTAATCATTTTTTTTTCACAAGAGAAAAAACGTTGTTTTTAATATATTATATGAAGTAAAATAGTCCATGAAGTCATTACAACAATATAGAGACAGATTGTCTCGTAGATAAGAAAAATGATAACTGATGTTGTGTTGTTTCCTTCTTTTAAGAATGTGTTGGAGGCAGGCCCTATATCTTGGCTTGCTGTTGTCCTCTTTAGTAATTCTATGTTGATTATTTCATTTCACTGATACTCTTTAACTGCTCTGATACTCTTTGACCTTTGTTCATCCTTTTATCCTTTTTATCATGATATACTGTGGTAAATAGGGAAAAATTTATGTAAGGATAATTTTTCACAAAAGTTCCATCATTTCTTCCCACCATTGAACTTCTGGCACTCTGGTCCTTTGCAACTTTCTTAGTGTTTCATCAGCCTCAGTATATCTGAAGAAATCAGGCTGATTTGGGAACAAATTATTTACTTCATGCTCAAGATAAAATAAATTCTCCAATCTGTCATGAAGGTTTTTCCCTGTAGGCAATGCTGCTGTTGATGAACTGGTTGAAGAACTAGCTTGATTATCAGCATATTTGTCCAATTTTTCAACATAACTATCAAGGTCCATTAGCTTATCTTCTGCAACTATAGGACTGGGGAATCCTCTATTTAACAAAATATTCAATATTTCTCTGAATGCAATGATTTCTTCTTGCATATCTGAGCACCTTCGTTCTAAATTCTGTACCAAAGTTCTTTTAGTAAAAACTTTCTTTATTTCCAGAATTGTTCCGGTCCTGTCCTGAATACCAATTTCTGCAAGTTGATTCTTAGTCTGAGTATTCAAAAAATGTATGAGTCTATTGGCCTCTTCTGGCATATTTCCCAACTCTTGTCTTGATCTCTCAATCTCATCCAGAGCCAATTTAACTAAGTTATTCTGTTCATCCATTATCTGAATTGCGGACCAAACATCCTTTATTGATTGAATGATATTATCCTAAAGAATATCATTTATTTATTTTAAAGGTTTCTCCAATGTGAGATCCTTTTCCAATGCTTTGACTGTTTTTTCTAATTTGTTCACTTCTCTTGTTTTATCAGCAACACTCATTTTTGAAAGATCATATTTATGTTCTAGAGTGGCCAATTGTTCCTTTGTTTTGTGAAGCTCTATGGCCCGAATGTTCATATCTTCCATTTACTTTGTTAATTCATCAGTGTTCAAATTTGTAGTGTTGCTCTGTGACAATTCTGCTGGCTGACCTGTTGTTGTTGTACCTGTCACTACTCCTGTTGTAGATACTAGAATATTTTCCTGCTTATCTTTTAATGCATTCTCAAGCTCTTTTTCAGTTGCAGTAAGTTTCTCATTCAATTTTAAGAGCAAATCCATTAGTTCTTCCTCGGAATTTTGTTTGATGATTTCTGCAGTCTGTGGATGTCTTGAGGCCGGTAACTTTAATTGTTTTCTCAGAGCTGCAATATCATCATATTTTCTCTTGATCAAAGCTTCAATACCTTTCACATCTTTAGGATTATGACCCAAACCAATGATTATTTCCTTTAAAGTTTTGATTCTATTATCCTTAGCCTGGGAGGAGGCTTTTTCAAGCTGCAACTGTGTATTAGTATTATCCAAAGAATCCTGCAAATTATGGGTCATCATTGATTTATCCGTCAGAGTAGAATAAATCATCTCACCTGTTTTCTTGTGTAGCTCAATTTGATCTAAAGGATGGATATCCTTTACTAAGAATTCAAAATTAGTCCTAACGTAATCTGCAGATGTCTGAGGCTGCCGCACCTTGGGCTTCAAATGGCTCATTAACATCTTACCCTGTTGGATGTCATAAGCTGACATCAATCTTTCTTGATTTTTCAAAGCCATCTTCAAATATTGGTTGTACACTTGAAGTCTAAGTGGATCATTCCTGGCCTTTATATTGGTGAATGTTCTTTTGATGTCCTAGGCAGTTTTTATTGGAGGTTTGAAAGAAGATATTTCTGCACTTTGTTGCCTCTGTATTCCCTGTTTTTGAAAATTATTGGATGTCCCACTACCTGTATCTGTTTGCTGACTGTCTTCTCTTCCCTGGCTGTCAAGGATTTCCTGAAATGATTCATCTTCTGGAAGGGGAGTTAATTTCTACCTTTTAACATCTTGCTGCTCAGAAGAGCCACCAATAGGAGTAGTTGTTTCAGCCTCTCTCTTTTTTCCCTTTTCTATATTTAGAGGAGTTTGTAAAATAGAAATTTCTGGCTCACTGATCTGAGTAGGAGGAATTTGTCCTTGACCTTGTTCTTTAGAAGTCTCTGGTTGCACTGTCATTATGAATTTTTAAATTATTTGTATATCAGGCTCCTTTTCTTTTCCTTTAGATTCTAGTGCTACTGTACTAATCTCCTGCAAATTTTGTTGGAAAGTCTTGGCTGAAGAAGATCCCTGCACCTGTCCAAAAGATTCTAGGTCAAGTATCTTTTCAAGATCTTTCATTACATTTTCAACATTGACCTGCTCACTATCATTTTCAACCAATGTCCCTTCTGTCCATTCATCCATATTAGCATATTGTTCTATTTCTGGGATTCTTTGATGGATGTATGGTGATTGTTTATTTTTCATTCTTCTATCACAGATAAAGCTGTTTGGATCATAAGGCACCCAGTAGAAACTCTTTTGTAGTCTGAGATGGTCTTCTAAAATCCTTTCAGCTTCCTGTCCAACTTCCCTAGAGTTACAAATGAAGGGACCTAATTGGCTCTTGATCCTGAGTTGAGCCTTTTTCTTTGCATTGAAAAAATGAATTATATCTGAATTATTCATCTGCCTAAAATATTCTAATGCAAAGAGTCTCATTGGGACATACTTGGGCAGTTTGAATGGGCATAATTCACATCCATATATCCTGATCTCTGTGTAGTTTTTATATAGGTACCAGTCACCTATCTTGTAATGCTTTGAGAGTTGAAGGATTTTCTTGATTTCATTGTTAATTCTAGGAGGAGAGACTCCTATCAACAAGGTAGTTGCAGGATGAACAAAAAGGTCGACAAACTCATTATAGGAATAAGGAGAATCAGAGGAATTGTGAGTAATGGCAGACCAAAAGATGACTGACCTAGGATTCCCTTTGGCATCAAGTTTCTTAACATAAAAAGGGAAATTTTCTAACTAAAAGTAAATCATGAGATGATATATGACAGAAGAATACTTAAATACTCTCTCATTCTCAAATCTCATGAACTGATCATGGATTTTGTCAGCAATATAAGATGAAAAATCGTACTTGACAGCAGGAGGCTGTCCAGGGGTAAAAATGGATAACAATACTAGGGTTAAGTGATCAACATACTCACTAGTATTGAAGCCCATTATGGAAGATATCATATTTAAAATAACACTACCCTCATCAGTAAAGAAAGTATAACCATAAGGGGGAGGGTTTTTAGGCTGATGCTCTGGTAACATGAAGGTTTGGCATAGGCGGTTTAACTCTTCATGGGATAACTTAGTAGATTTCTCAAGTAATTCAACCATGGACAAGGGAGTGAGAGCTTGACCAGGTTGGAATTGTAGCATTTCATTTATGGATTGAGCAGTTATTGGGAAAAGGACATTTTGACTTGGGGATAAAACTGCTCGTTGGTTGGGATCATACTTTGCGTAGCAATAATGGATTAACTCAGGAAAAATATGGACTGAGGGGAGAAGGTACATAGGAATATTTGATTCCCAAAGTCCAAATATGTCAGAACCATTCAAATAATTGTCTCTGCAGCGGCAAAATATTCGAAGAGGATTCTCACTGAGACGCAAGTCCTTAATTTGAAAATCCATATCGTCTAAAGGCAAATAATCCAAGTCCTTGTGAGGGGCATTGATGGGCACGACATTCAGAGCTACAGGAACTTCCATTTCTGGTTCTTGTGGATTCAGAAATGGAATTTCGGGGTTTTTGTGGAAAAGGGGCACAATTACCAGCTTTGGGAATATAATTGCAGTTCTGGGAACGAAAAAGACCAAACTGAACTTCTTTTCAGACCTTAGTGCAGAATTAAAACTAAAACCAGGATTTTTTTAGAGAGTTTAGCGGGGAATTGGAATAAATACCTGTTTACGGGAAATGAAATGTGTTTAAACAGGCGCTGGTTATGACAGAAGAACCCTGAAATACTTGGCTTCAATTATCTTCAGCAAGGTAACAGTCAGCAAGCGTTAACAGTTGGTTTTTGAATTTTGTTGCATGGAAGACTGGCTAGCGCATGGAACAATGAAAATGACGCAGACGCAATTTGTTTTATTTACAAAGTCAAAAGGGTGGCGGGGAACAATGAAAATGACCCGAAAAAGATTAGGGCAAATTTGATAAGAAATTCGCGTCACAACTCTCCCTCCGTACGCCAGCCAACTTCGGACCCGAAAAAGATTAGGGCGGAATTCATTTGGTTTTCGCATCACAAAATTGGCCGACGTCAGCAGGCTATTTTGGAATGCGAATTTGGTTTGAATTATGGTTTATCGCCGTTTGAAGTCCGGCGGGCTCGACTCAAGAGAACCGGGGTCGTGAACACTGTTCAAATATAAAAATCCCGCTTAATAAAGAGACAAGATTGTTGTGCTTTCAGAACCTGACCCGAGGATTGGACATGAGTTAACAAACAAAAGGATAGCGGAACCAGACTTGCACCCATGGTCAAGCCCTCTACCAAAACCACGAGCGGAATCACAAAAGCGGGTTGCCCATATCGCATCGCTTTTGCGGAGTAGGCGGTATTTCCTATTCGCGAGCGATTCCATAGGGAATGCGACACGTGGCGAAGTGACCCCGGAAAACAACCGTTTAACCCACGCCATCGCACGTTAAAGCCCGACGTTGGAAGCCGAGCGAAATTGCTAAGAGTCGTTGATTTGGAGAAGGGCCATCGGACGGTGGTCGCACGTTGAACTTGCCCGGAGGTTAACTAAGGTGTGCGGAGGATAGCCATGTACGATACGAGTGTTTGATTGGTTATTGATATATATAGGTGGGGCCAGAGTATAATGAAATTGTTTAATTAAACGATTGGCGGATAATTAGCATAAGTCCGGAGCGTGATTGTTGTAAGGTTGGGTGGTGAAATATAGAGCCGAAAGTTCATTACAAGTTATTTATTTAAAAAGAAACGTGGAGTATAAATACAAAGTGTTGAAAGTTAAACATTGGTTATAAGGCTTGGAGATAATATAAAGTTGGGAATATAAATTAAAGTCCAACCATTGTGGATGGTATTTATTTATCAAATTCTACGAATTTGATAAATAAACCCGAAGAAAGAAGAAGTCAATGAAGACCTAGGCTGGAGGAAAAGAACGGGGTAAACCAGGGGAAAATGCTGACAGAGCAATTGTAGACACACCAGCTCTCCTTAGGGGTCCAATTTCAGTTTTGTTGCATCACACGATGATCTCTCTTCTCTGGCATTTACTTGTATTGAAGATCACTATTCTAGGAATAAGGAGTTATTTTCTCCAAAAATAACCCTAGCCAAACATCGACAATGCATCAAGGATATATTTCTATGCTACATAAGTACATATGTTCTACTTCTAAATCATGTCTTGGAAGTGGTTTTTTTGCTGGAAATTATTCACCAGTTGGTTTCATACCAAAGTCTTTTTCACATTTTCAGCATCCAATACATGAAAAAGATAATGGTTTAAAACAACATAAATATTTGAAATTTTGCAAGAATTGTCTCGCACACTTTGAATATGAATTTTGAAGTCAAGTGCATGATGCTGTATAGGATCAAGTGTCATTTTGAATACCAAATGTTTCACAAGAAACTTCTCAACATGCTACCCTGAAGTAAGGATTAAATGACAATATTGCATCAACTATTTCCATAATAAAAGTGCACCTCGGCCATAAGACTAAACAACTACAAATGTTGTAGATCTAACAAGACCACACAATCAAATGTATTCCACAAGGCCAATACCGTATGAAAAATGAAAAGGAGTTTGCAACCAAAAATACCTTAGGCAACTAATTCAATTAGATACACCAAACCATCAGCAAAAAGGAAAACCAGCCTACTTGGCCTCAATATTTTCAACTGGGTCCTCTAATTCAACCAATAAAAAGGCCAAAACCATAGCATTGAGATACATTTCATTACACTGTCAATAAAAATAAAATTTGACTCAGCCATAACCCTTTTCCTTTAGACCACTGGGCAACAAATATGTTTCCTTTCACCTTTGAGTTTTCAAATTATGCCTACCAAATCTAAGACATTTAAGAAGGGGAACTAATACAACGTTAAAAAGAAAACCAGAGCACACATCTAAAATAACAACCCTCCATGAAAAATTAAAATAACACATTAAAATCGAATATAAGTGGACAAGGAAAGATCCATCGCACTGAAGTTTCACGTGCAGGGGACCTTCCTTTAAACATAATTTTTTCTCTGACCTGCAATTTTTTTGTCACTAAGCCATCCTTGTTGAAGTACAACTCCTTTTCCATAGCTCTTGTATTAACTACCTTCTCTCTGTCGCGTAATCTCAGAGTCCCTCTTCTGCTTGAGCGATTAAAGGAAATGGGTGAAAAAACCGAAAGAGAAGACAATTGTCTGCCATAATTATCAAACATTGCACCCAACTTCTTCCCCTTTCCATTGTTACCCAATGAGGTAGATGTGGCAATTGTTGTCATACTGCCCAAAGCAGAGGCCATCTTCTCTTATGCTCAATATAGAATTACAAGATCTTCATATTAGTATGAACCTTAAAAAACATGACTCCCATTGCTAAAAACCACTTTTAAGTTGTAACAGGCAAACTAAACAACTATCGCAACTTTTGGCAACTTCTCGAGCATTAAGAGAGAAACAACCAAAGAGAAATACAACCACAATCCTCATTTTAATGAGACCGGACTATATATTTGCATTAAGATAATAGAAAGAAATCACGACTATATTAAGGCCACCACAAAACAATCTTTAACCAGTGTCTCTCGTAGCCTTCAGGTTGCCATGCTAGAGGTTGCATATTTTTAATTTAAATTCTAGACCTCTCGTGCCCATATATGAATGCATCCAATGGGATATCTACATCAAATGCTCCTTTATATCCCCAAAAACAAATTCCCTACTACAAGAGCACCAGTATTGATGGATCACTCCACACCATCCCACCCACTAGAAACAGTGAAAAAGGAAACCCGAGAAACCTTCTGAAATATCTCAAGATGACTATATGGGTGGTTCTTATGAATCAACCAACCATTCAGAACATGCTCATCAATCCAAACCATAAGTATTATGTGACAATATTCAAGGAGGCACTGAATCGGATTTCTGAAGCTATGTTAGAGAAACCCTAAACTCTCACTGAAAATAGGTGAAATGTGGCACCACTCAGAGATTGACATGTGCCATTTGGTACAAGTGGTATACAATTGGCATGCTCAAACAACGAGGTGATGCAGGAATGACATGAGGGAGAAAATATCAAAAAATCCCCAAATCTGGAGAACTAAAGCTCATCACCAACCTGAGATTGACAACTTTACATGATGTAACCTATGAAATCGTAAATGGAGAAATCATAGTAACAATAAAGTAACCTATGTAACAATAAATTTGGATTCATCCCGGGAGTGGTAATGGGAAAAATCATAGTGAACAACAGGAAACATGCAGAGTTTCTTACAATCAAATAGATGAAAAAACACATACAAAAAACCTAGATAATAATCATGAACAAGCTTAATATTGAATTATGAACTGTAAAGGAACTTAAAAAATGTGACATTACGAACCTGGTCAAGTGCACAAGAAAAAATATCCTGGACATGACCCTGGTTGACAAGTTGTATTGCTCATGATGCAAGAGGATTTGTACCTGCATTGCCAAGTCAATTAAAAACCATCATTATCTATACAATAAATACAAGTAATTGATGTAGTATTTTTTCCTCTAAGATGCATTCTTATGATAATGTTAGAACATATGTTGAAAATTTCAAAACATACCTGAATAAGCTCCTCTTCATTTCAAGAACAATTTATTGGAGTCGCATGAACTTGGAACAAGCCTCCCACGATCTGAAAGAGTAGCAACTAAGTCAACAGTGACTTTTTTGTTGCTACACTGGATCGAGGGTGGTTTGCTCCAAGATTAAATCGCTCCAATAAATTATTCTCTACTAAACAGGGCCAACCACATGAAGGTGGAAGCTCTTATGGCCCCTCCCCGCCCCCCCCCCCCCACATCACTCTCAATTCCCCAATACCCAATCTATATTTCATTTTTTACTTTCATGAGCATAAAAAAAAATATTCAATAACTAATAATAAAAAAAATTCAACAAAAAGTACGCAAGGAAACATTGCAATTAATGCTTGACATAAAAATAGTATGATAAATGAGTTTTTTATATAATGCAAAAAACGTTCCAAGTATGGTTATTGGTAACGTTTGTCTTATAATAATACAATATTTTACATTATCGAATTTTCTTTTTCTTCTTCCTATTTTTAAAGCTCCTAATTACATCATCAATATCATCATGCTCTTCTCCTGTTTCGTGCCTTTCGACCCGCACTGCTGACCTAGTTGCGTAGTCATGATGTCTGGTCTCATCCAGTGACGGGGCATCGCCTACAAAAACAGATAATATTAAATTTTAATTGTCAGTTTTTAAATATCATTGAACTAGTTCGGTAATACTAATAAAAAAAATTGCAATGAGATTATTTACCTGGTGCACCAGTTGTCGCCGCTGACCTAGTTGCGTAGTCACGATGTCTGGTCTCATCCAGTGACGGGGCATCGCCTACAAAAACAGATAATATTAAATTTTAATTGCCAGTTTTTAAATATCATTGAACTAGTTCGGTAATATTAATAAAAAAAATTGCAATGAGATTATTTACCTGGTGCACCAGTTGTCGCCGCTGACCTAGTTGCGTTGTCACGATGTCTGGTCTCATCCAGTGACGGGGCATCGCCTACAAAAACAGATAATATTAAATTTTAATTGTCAGCTTTTAAATATCATTGAACTAGTTCGGTAATATTAATAAAAAAAATTGCAATGAGATTATTTACCTGGTGCACCAGTTGTCGGCGCTGACCTAGTTGCGTAGTCACGATGTCTGGTCTCATCCAGTGACGGGGCATCGCCTACAAAAACAGATAATATTAAATTTTAATTGTCATTTTTAAATATCATTGAACTAGTTCGGTAATATTAATAAAAAAAATTGCAATGAGATTATTTACCTGGTGCACCAGTTGTCGCCGTTGGGACTGTTGCCCTGTCTTCCTCTCTGGTGGTAAGATCCTCAAGGGAAACATTCTCTGTCATTTAAACAAAAACGTTATAAGGACAACCATCAAGGTATAATTAGAAAAAATTATAAGTGGAAATTAATTACCGTCACGGCCCTCACTGATAGTAGCATTGTCGGCCTGGTCCCTACTACAATGATCAAGTTGCACGTGAGGATCATCTACATTTGGCTCTAAAACTGGGTTATTTGCATCGTCGGTAGTGTTGCTCCCCTAATTTAAACAAAGTTGTTATACATTAAATTTATGGATGAAAACAAACATATTGAAAGGTTAATGTTTTACCTTATCAGGCATTCTGGATCTTGGGACCTGCCCCAAGCTTATGCGACGTTCAACTACGGCTTGATAGCCGAAATGGAAAGCGAAATTTTTATCTTCCTCTTTTGTTTCTGTTCCGAAGTCATCACCCTACATTACATATGTCTGTGTATTTTTAATCATGTTTGATAGGATTACAAAAACGTTGGAAGGCGATACAATTAATTATAAGATGTTTAGCTACTTAATTACAATTCTTGCGGCTAATTTCAAATAGCCGCCCTGGCCTAGCTTGTGATGGCTCTTTTTTTCAATCCTAGCTTTGGTTGCCTTTGAGGTGTCAGGAAACCTAGCATCAAAAGACTAAAGTCAGATATGACGTAGCACACTTTTATTTTAGACATAGAGAAAATTAAAGCTATTGAATTAAAGTTGTAATTTACCTTGCGGGTCCAGTTGGTATTTTTCCTTATTTCTTTGCCCTTTTCTCTTTTCCATCATGGATGAGTGCTCTCCACTCACTCTCTGGAACTGTGAGAGGACGCTCATATCTAGGGTTAAATTGCAATTGCGTCCTATAGGTGTCCCTGGTATATTTCAAATATTTGCCGGCAACCCGAGCCACTGTTGTTCTGTCAAATATGCCGACCCCAAAAAGGGTTTCTAGATAATCTAGAAGTTCTTTTTTCAGGTTGGAACTCTGGGAATTCCACCCTGTGCGTATGGTTGGGCCAAAAATTACCAACGCATGGCTCTCCAGATACCTGTAGAACTCATTGTTTCCTACACAAACAAAAAAAAAAAGATATTATCATTAATTTAAAATAAAAATCGTGATAAATATGTTTTAGATAAAGTACATGAAATAGTTAAAATATTAAAATTTACCTGGGAGTTTTACATGCTTTATAGGGACACCTTCATCGTTCACCAACAACGTGCCATTAATGGTCCCTGTGGAGCTGACACGTGTAGCTCCATGAAACGCAATAATGTAGTTGGCCATATCAGCCTCATCATTGCCAACACGTTCAGCGGTTGGCTGGGTGTCTGCTTGGGCAGGGTGTGTTTCTTGGCTGGCACCTAAAGGAGTAGAAGGTGTACGAGAGGGTTGTTGGACAATCTCTTGCCCTTGTGTCCCACTACCACCAACACCGGGTTCAGCAAATGCCAGAAAACGCTACATACAAAAGAAATTTTTGTTAGTTTAGTCAATGTAAAAATTAAAAATAAAACTATCACAATTCATCTCATGCAGAACAAAAAAAATATCCTTTTGACTTTTTATTATTACCTGATATCTTTCTAGCTGGCTCATAAGTTGTTTTATCTTCTCTTATGTTTCAGGTGTTTGAGGCGCGTCTATCAAAGTATTAAATTCCGACCTTGAATTTCGTGCCTTTTTTTGCAACAAGAACACTGGAGATAGGGATGAAGAAAGCTCTTCCTCAAAGAGGGAATCATCAGGCGTACGATGGCTAGGTGTCTGCATATTTGAAAAAAATTAATATTATTTCAATTACGTAAATAACTAAAATACCTGAAGATAGAGCAATGCTGGCACTTTACATGTTCTTCCGCTGGCCTCTTTCCGCGATCATCCCGTCTCTGGGTTGTTCCTGCACTGCTCTGATCAATCTGCCACATTGCAATAAAATTATAAATGTAAAAACTTGAAAACAATATCTAACTTAAAAACACAAAATGAAAACTGAAATAATTTCTAATAAGACACCGGACGACAAAGTTAGAGTTTCAAATATGCCTTGCATTAAATTCAGTCCTGGAAACATGTCATTGCACATTAAGGCACCCAAACAAGAGACGAGTTGACAATGAAGACCTTATTGAATATATTGTTGGAGAAACTTCTAGTAAACTTGTTGTGAAGACCTTGAGGACATTTTTGGAGCAACATTGTTGAGGCTGATGGTATAGCATTGTTGGAGACGATCTTGAAGGGCCTTGAAGTGAAGCTTTTGGAGCAACTATTAAAAAATCCTTAGAGCATTTAAGTAAGGCACTTTCTATCTTCCATCACCTTTTTCCTTTCAATATCATTTAAACGATTTTGTTGATATTTAATGTTTGAAATCACGTTATAATTCCTTGATTATATGTGTTCGGGGACTAGAATAATTTCACACTAAACCATGCAAACTTAAAAGTAACTTAACAAATCCATAAAGTAATAATAATCATAATTCCTAATTTCCTATTGTACGATATGATGCAAATTATTCAAACATGAAGCAATGAAGACATGCAATGTCTAAATTTCAAGATTGATGAACCAATAGAAGAAGTTAGAAACTACAACTTTGATTCAATACTCTGTGTCCTAACTCCAGGAAGGAATCTAGTTTGTAGTACAGAACATGCATCGTGTATTATCAATTCTTAATTGACAAAAACTAAAGGTCATCTACATCATCAATTCCTTCCCATTTTGTGTTTTTATGTTATATTCCTTATAAAAGTGTCAAATTTCTCTCAAAGTAAGCAACCACTGAATAAAATAAAAAATATTTGAGATATGATTGAGAAATGGTCATTTATTTCTTAAAAGGATCTTCATGATTTCTTTGGTTGTTTTTCATCTCAAGAAACAAGAAATGACCTAAGAAACTATCGTGTTGTAATATAAGAAACAACACGGTGCAATGGCCATTTTCAAAGCCAAATGATGTCCATTGAGGACATGGCCTTTATTTGGTTCCTGTTTCATAGAAGTTTCGGGTATAAATGGAACTTTTTTGTACCATTTCCAGTAGTAAAAAGGGAAAACCTTCTTTTTCCATGGGAAATAATTTACCTTTCCTTTTTCAAGATAATCTAAATCACAAAAATATGAACTATACTGCACACATTCTTGGATAATGTGAAAGTGGAAAAGGAATACCCTACACAAGTGATGCACATATGTACACTTGAACACTAATATATTTTTGTAGCTGAAATGCAATGCTTGTTTTCATTTAAATGTAGGGTTTTTAAAGCAGGGAGAAATAATGGCTGCCAATTTAATAAGCGTTTCTTTGGGAAAAATTTAAATCTTGTATTGGGTGATGAAGATAATAGAGGGTATTGAATCTTGATTCTTGACATTGTGTTTAACTTGAATAACTAAAATGATTATAAATATCAGTCGATGAGTTCTTTTTTCAAGTATGTCACTCAAAACTCTTATGTCAAAGCATTGTATGATGGCTAGCATTTGCTTGTTTCCTTTTCTTCAGTTCAATGTAAAAAGTATATTAATATATTGGAGCACGAATGATAACTACAATTGTTTGCTCTGCAGTATATCCAGCCCCAAGATTATGAAAATTTTTCTCAAGTGGAGCTATTTGGTTAGGCTGTAGGGTCAACCCTCTATAGGAGGAAGGGCCTGCAGTAAGAACTTACCATTTTGCAAAAGCTGAGGGCCAATGCTGTTCTGCAAGAGCTGAGGGCGAATGCTGAGGGCGAATGCTGAGGGCGAATGCTGTTCTGCAAGAGTGGAGGGAGAATGCGCGCGTGATATCACACGTTAATGTAGCACACATGTACATTTGAACACTAATAGATTTTTGTAGTTGAAATGCAATGCTTGTTTTCATTTAAATGTAGGGTTTTTAAAGCAGGGAGAATGTAGGGTTTTTAAAGCAGGGAGAAATAATGGCTGCCAATTTAATAAGCGTTTCTTTGGGAAAAATTTAAATCTTGTATTGGGTGATGAAGATAATAGAGGGTATTGAATCTTGATTCTTGAAATTGTGTTTAACTTGAATAACTCAAATGATTATAAATATCAGTCGATGAGTTCTTTTTTCAAGTATGTCACTCAAAACTCTTATGTCAAAGCATTGTATGATGGCTAGCATTTGCTTGTTTCCCTTTCTTCAGTTCAATGTAAAAAGTATATTAATATATTGGAGCACGAATGATAACTACAATTGTTTGCTCTGCAGTATATCCAGCCCCAAGATTATGAAAAGTTTTCTCAAGTGGAGCTATTTGGTTAGGTTGTAGGGTCAACCCTCTATAGGAGGAAGGGCCTGCAGTAAGAACTTACCATTTTGCAAGAGCTGAGGGCGAATGCTGTTCTGCAAGAGCTGAGGGCGAATGCTGTTCTGCAAGAGTGGAGGGCGAATGCGCGCGTGATATCAGACGTTAATGTAGCACACATGTACATTTGAACACTAATAGATTTTTGTAGTTGAAATGCAATGCTTGTTTTCATTTAAATGCAGGGTTTTTAAAGCAGGGAGAAATAATGGCTGCCAAATTAATAAGCGTTTCTTTGGGAAAAATTTAAATCTTGTATTGGGTGATGAAGATAATAGAGGGTATTGAATCTTGACTCTTGACATCTACAGAGAACCCTACGGCCTAACACAATCCAATGGAATTGACCAAAAAAACCCAAATAGAGTCAACCCTACTATAGGAGGAAGGGCCTGCAGTAAGAACTTACCATTTTGCAAGAGCTGAGGGTGAGTGCTGTTCTGCAAGAGCTGAGGGCGAATGCTAAGGGAAAATTATGTTCTGCAAGAGTTGAGGGCGAACGCTGAGGGCGAATGCTGAGGGAAAATTCTGTTCTGCAAGAGCTGAGGGCGAATGCTGAGGGCAAATTCTGTTCTGCAAGAGCTGAGGGTGAATATTGTTCTGCAAGAGCGGAGGGCGGATGCGCGCGTGATATCAGACGTTAATATAGCTATTGCGACGGATACGAAACAATAAAATCATTTTTATGTAGCGTGCATATAAGTTTTGTTTTTGTATTTTAGCGCGCATATAAGTGTCGTTATACCGACGGCGAAAAAGGCGTCGCTATTGCAACGAAGGCCTCCAAACGTCGCAATTATGACACTTAGACATTGTGTCGCACTTGTAGTCGTCGCAATAGCGACGCGTTGGGCCATAGTGTCGCCAGTGCGACGTCTTCCTCCAAACGTCGCAATGGCGACACTTTTCTAAGTGTCGGTATTACGACACCTTTCTATAAACGTCGGTATAGCGACGGTTTCGGGCGGGATGGAAAAAAATTGGGGAAATTTCCGACATTTGGTCAAAAGCGTCGGAACCAAGTGTCGGAATTTCCGCCAAATGTAGTAGTGATGTATTCCATGAGGATCTACAACATCATCATGAAGAGCTTTGATTGGGAAGGCTAGAAAGAGGAACTATATCAGCATTTTCAAGAATGCACGATCTATGTGGAGTTGGGGCAGCCATGGGACTCTATACAAGAGTCATTTAATCCATCTCTTCCTTCTTTGGAAAGAGGAGAAAGATCCATGCACAACTCCATGTGTATGAAAGACCTTGTTGGTAAAGGATATGTTCATGTAAAAAAAGTTTTATTTTCTGATTGCACATGTTATTTTACCATTTGTATGCAGGCCATGACTCCTAAAAGGGGAAATATATCATGCAAATCCCATGGAAATTGTTGGGCCACCGAAAATTCTAAATTTGGCCACTCCCTTGATGTGCAAAGGGATATTTACTTTCATGATGGGTGCTTCCCAAAAGCACCAAACATATCTCCCACCTTTAGCAATAGTGAGATGACTTGGGCAGAAAGTAAGTGGTGGGAAAATCACTTACCATATCTAGATTTGATGCAGGTAGGAGAAGCTCTGCGCTGGTTCCACATGTGGGACTATGACCCACCTCCATATGAAGAAATTTTTGTTTGTATGTACATTGTTTTGATTCCATATATGGATGATGTAATTGTAATTTTCATAGGGATGTATGGAGGAAGGAGGGAAGGAATGCATGAGCCATATGGAATGGATACTCCCCATGTAATTTATGTCTCATATTTAAGGGAGAACATTGGGAGAACCATGTTTGTTTCCTATGATCTATTGTCTTCTTATGTGATGAACTATTTGTATCTCATGAGAACCTTGCTGGAACAAGTCATGGAGGGTTGGTTTGGTGAACACTTGGCACAAGGAGGAAGATTAACTCATGTTTGTGTCACTAATGGAGGAGGAGATGAGTTGCATCACTCACTTTATCAGTTTCTTGAGGACAAGCAACATTCTGGAGGGGAGGACTGTAATATTCCTAATTAGCCCAAGCTAATAGGAATAATCAATTTTGTTTTTCCTTTTTTTTTTCATGAATAAAATTATAAGGGAGAATCAATTAAACTCCTAAATCAGAAAAATAAATCAATGCCCATGTGTACAAGGCTAAATCTGGGCTGCCTTAATAAAACTCCCTTATGTGTGAAAGGGATTGTGACAATTGACTGGGTCAACAAGACCAAATACATAGCATTGTCCAAATGCACTGTACCTCCTAGATGCACAGTGCAGATCTAGTTGGAGGCCACACATGTGAAATGAGATAGACCTTTGAGATGGTTTAGGGTTTTGCAAGGCTTTTATCCTATAAAATAAAGATGAGAACAAAAAAAGAAGGTTGTTGAACCTATTTTTTTGGAAGAACATGTATGTTTAGATATTTCTCATTCTCTTGGTTGTTTAGCAGAGAATAGTGTTGTTTAGCACTAGGTGTTCCTGATCGGGAATCCCACCTCTTTCCTTGAGAGGCCTCTTGGAAGAGTCTTGTATTTCTTGTCCAATATTAGGAATTTGGCCAAGATTCTACTTCCAACTACAATGTAGATCATGTAGAGGGTTTAATTGTATTTTTAAGCTGCAGCAAGTGGAGGCTAGATCTATTCATATCTAAGCCATTCTAGTGCCTCTTTTCAGTGGGAAAGCCTTCTATCGCCTTGGCAAGAGTGTATTGGATCATTAGAGCTTCAGATCCATACCTTGGCATCAGGCCAAGCTATTCATCAAGTCTACAATGCAATATATCTTCCATGACTATGTTATCTGCAAGAGGAAAGTTGCAGGGAGATTTGGAAATCATTGAGGAGTGATCTCTAATGATGGGAATCTTCCTCTCACTGTGGTGATCCATGGATTTATGTTCTTATCCATGTCATATTCAGATATGATTTGGATACTCCTATATAAGCTTCAGGAATTTTGTGGAAATATGCAGATCTGCTGCATGAGATCTCAGATCTACTCCATATGCTTCATGTTTTGCTGAAAACCCCAAGGGGTATGTAAAATAGAGACAATCTAGTGTACAGATATAATATAACTCTAATATTTTTCACACATATATGTTCTAGATATTATTTTTAACCTACAACTTCTGTATTCTCAATCAAATAACGCTGTCAAGAATTTTGCAGTGAAATACATTGTTGCAACACCTCTTTTACAGGGTTCTCTTCATAAAAGTCTTCCACCTGTCTCTTGTACACTGAATGGGCCAAATTTTAAATCTAATTTAATATTGTATAAGATAATTTTGAGCTTCCATATTGGTCTTCTACTACTTTTCATTAAAACTGCATTATTTTCTGGGCAGTGTTCTTTTGTATGGTTGCAGCCCCTTCTTTGGGCATTTTCCAACTGCACTACGTGTGGGGAGACCTGTTTAACCCACCTAGAAGGATTTTATTTTGAATACCTCTTGGATTCAGGTCTTATATTGCTATATCTAAGGGATCCAAGGTTTGGCTTCCAATCCCATAGCATAAATTCCTAAAAAATGCGTTTTTCAGACATGCCTTGCTAGCAGTCCCAATTTGGGGATATTATAGTGGTATCAGAGAAAATATCTTGGAAAAAACTATGAATTTCATATTGAAGAGCCTGTTAGGGTCCCATGATTTGGCAGATTTGTAAGCCAAGTGACAGGGTAACATCTAACCAACTTTGGAGTCCTAGGACCTAGCCTTCTTGGACTCAAAGAGGGCTCTCTCTATATGCAAAGGATGTGAAATTGCTTGCTTTCTGTGTATTTGATTTTATGCTAGTTGTTAAGTATGTTTTGGTTTGTTTCAGGTTTTTTGAGGGAGAAATGATCAAAGGATAAATAGATAAAATATTTTCAGATCAACTGGGCTATGGGTTCAAAAAGGTCGAGACTGTCTCAAATGGTGGACAAGGTATATTGCAGGGCCGATTTGGTCGAGATAAATGGATTCTTTGGACGTAAGTGAAATGAGATGGACACTAAGTTTGTGAAGGACAAAGAGGTTTTAAGCATAAATAGTTTTACAACAGACATCCATGTGGTAGGGCTGACCATTAATCACTATAAATGAAACTCAAACTGATAGATGCATAAAATAAGCATTCAGGCGATACATAGAAGTATAAGACCCTCTAAATTTGGGAAAATCACCTTCAGAATTTTGGGAAAACAAATAAGTAAAAAAAACAACTATCTGTATGAAGAGGGAACTCCTAAACATCATATTTTGAGCTATCGGGAACTTTGAACTAAGATTGCAGAGCATGGGCAAAGGGCAAGATCAAAACAAGACCTCTTTGGTTTAACTAGGACAGTCAAATATTCATAGAAAGGTTTCAGTGATGGGGTTTTGGTTAGCTATGAGTAAGCAGGGCATACCGTGAATCATACTAGATAGCATACATAATAACTATTAATGAAATTGATAACATTTTCTTAGGGTATCAAAGAGCAGTTAAGAATTCTTTGACATAACCAAGAAAGAAGAAAAACATAGAAGCTGTAATGAATCAGGAAACTTGAGGTGCCTCCATGGGCATGTCTCAAATCTATTCTTTACTGACCTACAGCAAGCAAGAAGCATGAAAACATGTATGATAAACTAAGGAAACATAACAGATAAGGAACACTATACCATTCACCAAGCCATGTAATCCTACAAATAGTCCTCTTCCACTATCCAAGTCAAACAAGAAACCATCCACTCCATGAGACAAAGTATTTCATCAAAGCTTGTAATACTATGTATTGCTCTATAACATCAATTTCAGCCTGTTGTTACAATGAAATATCTTGGAATATATAGGCCAAAGAGAAAGAAACTATCCAAGAGCATCTAGAAGGCCATTGGCCTATTACAAATATCTGATTTTGTCCTTGAGGCTTTGCAAAGCCCAAGGCACAAAATATATTCAAAAATATCTATTTAAGATAATAATAGAAATAAAATTGAATTTTAATCACTGAAATGGTGATAAAAATAGCTAAACACACATTTGGAGGATCACATTCAGAAAACTGCCTTTTTAGCCAAAATGCTACAGAAGCATAGCAGTAGAAAGAAGCATGTTTTGCAAACAACTTTTGAGGGACCTTCTGATGTCGAAACAAGGCCCGTGATAGCTCGTTGAAAGGCCCTGGATGTCTAGTTTTTGGAACTACTTGATTTTACCCAAAACGATCCCTAGAATTCTATTAAAAGGTGGACTGAGTGAAAAAACCCCGGGGGGTCTCATCTGTTGATATGTGAGGCAAAAAGGTGAATTTTTATTGATTTTTGCCTCTTTGGGGGACCAAAAAACCTCCTTTGGATCTGAAAATTTGTGAGTAGCTGCCCCAAAATTTAATCCATCCAAAAAATGACTTTCATGAGGTGAGGATGCTCCTAGCACCCATGGCAGCACCTAGAAAAATGTGCAATTAGGGCAAAAAAACACAAAAAAAAAATCATGTCAAAATTTGCTCAATTTTGGCGAGCAAGCCCCTTATGGGTTTTTAGAAGCATGCAAGGAAGCTGAGGCCAAAATTTCAAGCCTAGATATTCCTTTCTCTAATTTTTCTACTGGGCGCCTCTTTCGGGCAGTTTTGAGTTTGTTTGAAGCTACCAAATTCACCTTTATCACTGTTTTGAACCTCTTGACATATGTTTCCTTCAATCTCATTAGTGTTGTTTAGACAATGTTCTTTAGGGCTGTTAGCTTCATGATCCTTTTCTGTTGTTTGACCATCTTTACTATCTACCTGTAGACTACCTTGTTTACCCTCATTATTGTCTTGAGTTTGTTGAGGGCTGCCTTCATTAGGATTATCTTCATTGGGACTTTGCATGCTACAATTATCTTCACTGTTTTCTTTAACCTCTATGTGTGGGCTGCCACCATGGTCACTTTTCATGCTGTCACATTCCTCACTGTCTGTTTGAGGACTGTTTTTCTCTTTTTTTCTCCATGCTTCCCCCTTCGGAATGCTCATTGTTTTGTGTTTGCTTTCCATCATCATTGCTTGTTTGAGGGCTGTCATGTTTCTCATAATTAGTGTCTCTTTGAGGAATTTTATGACCCTCATCATCATTGTTTTGGCTGCCATTTTGTTTGCTTTCCTGAGGACTTTCTTGCTCATCTCTGTCATTGCTTTCTTCATGACTGCTATCTTCTTTCCCTTCACTATCTTGTTCCTCATCATCCTCATGCTTGCTGATGTGTTGGCTGCCACTATGTTCAATAGATGAGAAAAGGGGTAGATGGCCTTGCATTCATTTTGGTAAGCAGGCTTTAAAAATGGCTTGTAGTGTTCTAGCTCCAAATAGGCTTGCTTGAACCATTTCTCACCAAGATAGGGTATCTTGATGGATTTTGCTATTGCTTTAGGATTGAGAATAAAAATCAAGGCCTGCTATGTGAATTTTCCCTTCTTGTAGCCTCATAGCATAAAAATGTGTCAAAGGAGGGTGGTTTTTTACCTCTTGGACCTTTTAGCAAAAATCAAGGCACCCTACTTCATGAAAATTAAAAAGAACCGAAGGGGATTCAAACCTATTGTGATATCCACTTCTGTTGTCCTTCTTTGGAGGCATTTTTCTTTTGATACCCTTCACTGGCTTACCAAAAAAATGTTCAAATTATCACTGAAATATGCCCTCAATCAAACCCTATTTTCCTCTTTGTGAGACTGAGTGTTGTCTTTAGTTGGCAAACAAGTTTTTGTTAAGTGACCACAAATTTGTGTCTTCAGTACACCCATTTAAACTGACAATAAGCCTTTCATTCTTTAATCACTGTCCCTTGTTTTGTTTAGCAAACAAGATAGGTTTTGAGAGAAAACTGAATTTTCTCCCTTAACTACTTATAACAACAAGCCCCTTGATAATGAACCTTCCTCCTTTATCATTGTTTATCTTTTTAACTAGCAAATAGGTTCTTTTAATGAAAATGGGTTTTCCTTCCTAAAATATGTGCCTTCTCTGTTTTGAAAATACTAAGTTTCCCCCTTTTCAAAAGCTATGCCTGGCTTCTTAAGAAAAATAGGGCTTTCAACTGCTAATTCTCTATTTCTTAAAAACTAGGTTTTTTCTCTTTACTCAACAAGTAGGTCTTTCGTAGCCAAACAATAAACCTTCTTTCATCAATCATTGTCTTGTTGTATCTTAGCAAGCCTAGTGGTTTTTTAGGAATAAACTGTGTTTTTCTCCTTAACAAGACTATGTTTTTCTTCTTAACCAAATTGACTCTTAACCCCTCCCAAACTCATAAACTTCGGTGAAGAAAATCAGTGAATACCTCTTGAAATGTATGGTGCGGTTTTGGAGAAAGTTTCAATTGGAAAAAAATCCGATTTGATGTGGATTGGGGGCAGTTTGAGTGGTGCTACGCTCCTATGCACAGGCGCGTAGCACCTGCACTCTGCATTGAATGTTGTCGGGTCGGGCCCTAGGCACCCTTTGAACACCGGGCGGGGCCAGGAGCCTCCTGAACGCCAGGTGAACGGACAGGCGCGTCATGCTCTCCTACAAGTGTGTCGCGCCACTTGTATTTTTCTTATGTAGGCTACTACAGGCACATCATGCGCTTCTTCAGGAACGTCGCGACCTAACTTTTCTGCACGGTGATGGCCCGATAATTCAAGAATGAAAACTCTTTCTTCGCCAAGTGCACAATGATACGTAAAAACCTTTTTTGAGGGTTTCTATAGCATTTTTGAAATGTTTGAAACTACCCTTTAGTGACTTTTTATTTTTTCCTTTATATTTGTCATCAAACTGAAGATTTTCTCAAAACAAAATATCTTTCCTTTTTCAAAAAAATTTTAACCTTTGTTGATATGCCCTCTGCTCATTTTTAGGAGGCAATAAAAATGTGTTTCTGACCCTCTTGCTAAATGACATCCTATTTGCAACCTATGCCTTTATCTCACCATATCACTTTGAGATTTTTAGACCAAAAAATGTGACTTGATTTATGATGAGATGTTCTCTGTTTATCCTTAGCAAAATTCCAACCTTGGTTCATCAGTGAATGCACTCTTTCAAACACACTATCTCTCAAACTGCCCATTACTGACAAATGTTTCCAAACACTGTCAATATTTGATGAATTTTGACCTTCTGCTTATTTGAAGGAGGTCCTCTTAAACATAGAAAACTTCATCCATCTCAACACTGCTACATTATTTGAAGATTTGTCTTTTGAACAAGTTTTCTATGGGCCCTCTGCTTATCATGAAGGAGGAAATGTTTGACAACTACATGGGCGCTTTATGTATACATTAGGCTTTCAACCTATTATAGTTTTCTGAGGACCTGTCTTTGTTTTGTAAGTGAGGAATGGTTTTTCAACAAACTAGCTTTGTAACTTCTCCTATTTATCATTTGCAAAATTTCCCTTTAAACAGAACCTTGTCCAACCTTTGTTATCAATTAAAGAATTTTCTCTTCAGCCCTCGAACCTTGTAACTTTCATCTGATAGAGGTACTCAGAACAAGACTTCTTGTTTTCTTTGTTGCTTTTAATAGGCCACTAGGAGAAAACTATGATATTTTCACTTGTCACTTTTGAATATCCTCAAACAACTGTGGGCCCTATGCTTATTTGTGAAGGAGGCCTTGTAAACATTGTGTTTTTTCATCTGCTTATTTGTGAAGGAGGCCTTGTGAACACTGTGTTGTTGCATCTCTATCTATCATTTGAGAACCATTCCTGAACAAGTTGTCTGTGGGTCTTCAATGTTAGATAAACTGTATTGGTGCTTTTTTGACCTCTATCATCCAACTGAAAAATGTCTATGAACAAACTATTTGTAGCTCTTTAGACAAACTATGTTCATCATTCAAAACATTTTTTCTTCTTGTCATTCAAGGGAGACTTCTTTAGGACTATGAGGGGAGCCCTTTTGCTTCATGAGGACCTGTCAGTAAATTACATCCTTTTGCATAAAATTATTGTGAATCTTTCAGGAGTAAATAAAGTGATTTGTAAGTGGTGAGAGCTCATTTCCATGCATCCTTGAAATAGCTCTTTTCCCTTGACTGTGTTTTCACAGGGTGAAGTGAAGCTGTTTTTGATAGTCTTTCAAAGCTTAGTTCATGATAAATTATAAGGAGTAGTTGTTCTTCTTCTACTTTCACTGTGATGCCTAATTTGCTTTAAATCCCTTTTTGCTAGAATACTATCACTGTTAGTGGTATAAGGTTGATTTGTAGGGCTGGCCATAATTTGCACTTCATCTGACTTCCATAGTAAACTGATAAAGCATGAAATTTTCTCCTGAGGTGCTCCTTTTTGCTTACACTTTGCTTAGTGTCATCAACCAGTACATCCCTGTAGAGATGCAAAAATAGATGCTTTTGATGTTTGGAGGGATTCTTTGATGTTTCATGGGGATTGTGTCCGATGTAATCATATTTCTTCAGACATGGAAAACTCCTTCTCTTTTCCAGATTTGAACATTCCTAGGCCTTGCTAGAAACAAAACAAAGTGAAATTTTTGATGGTGCGTGACCTAGGGGTAGACAAGGGTTTTGGCTTTGGAAAATAGCAAGACATGATGGCTGATTGATATTGAAGACAGAGTTTTTGGCTTAAAACAGTCTCACCAAGGAATTTTCCCTAAAACACCATCACCTAGACCTACATACTTTGTCATGGATTTTGAATAGCTTCTTGGGCATGAGTAGGTTATCACATGACAAAGCGATCAGTCAGAGAGAGGTAGACACTTTGTTAAATGTTGGACAGTGAGTTGCATGAAAAACAAAGGATTTTTATGGTAGAGAGGCAAACTTACAACAACTATAGATAGGGAGGCTTTGCTAAATTGTGATAGGTAGGGAAACTGAAGGGTTTTTCTCATTATAAGCTGAAGAAGAGGGGTAGGAAGACAAAAATTTGTTTGAGGTGTTTTATAGATGACAAATTTACAGAATTAGATTAGCTTCTAGAAAACTCAGCCAAGGAATCTAGTCATCAAAATAGGTAAAAATACTGATGACTAACAATGTCTCCATTTGGGGAGGGCAGCTCCCTTTTAGGAGGTGTCCAGAATTGTAGATCTCTGGCTTGTGAAGACCAGTGCCTTATCCATTGGCACAAATTTCTCTCTTTCTTGATGTTATTTCTGAAAATTTACAGCATGATTAGCATCAATCTCATCTATACCTACCCAGCTATATCTCCTAACATTTTTTTCTTCTTTAGGTGCACTTGGACTAGCAACCCTTCGACATGATATTTTTTGAAAAAAGGAAAACTATCTACTTCTACACTTATATCTTCCAAGAGTTCAGATTAAACTGATGAACTCCTTTGATTCTCTACCTATGCTAGATCGACTATCAAGATTAAGTTGTTTGACAGGATTTCTTTCACTAAACTAAAACATGAAATTTAAAAAAAACCAAATCAGGATTAGACGGTCTAATTTGTCATGTATTTGTGGCATAAAAGACAAGCTGCACACAAATATTATTTTTGCACAAAATGAGATTTAGAAAAATTAGGGCTAGGATACATAGTTTGTTTTTCATCCATGTTTTCCTCTTTGGTTCTGATTTGAGCGTGTGGAACCAGTATCTTTTCCTAATATACTTTCTTTAACAAGTCAAGCTTACACATTTTGACTATCACTTCTTTCACTAACTTATCAGCAATCAATTTAAAACATTTTCAGTTATGATTAGGCTATATAACTGAACAAGATATCTTTTGAGCACTAGTAGTGGAATTTATACTTGCACACTTTCAGCATGACTATTTTTTGAACATGGGGATTTTCTGTTGTTTTCTAAAACTGCCCTCTTTTCAAATTTTCTACTATTTTTGTATTTTCTGCTTTTGATTTATTTCTTCAAACAGTGATATGTACAATGAGTGAAAATGTTTTTGAAACTAGAAATCTTGAAAATGGTGGAAATTGAGCATTTTGTCTTTAAAGGGATCTCCCGATGCTATTGGTCCGGCCATCTCTTGAAAAGAAAAGTTTGGAAAATTTTCCCTTTCAAGCACAACATAAGGGTTCTTGCAAGAGTCTTTGAAAAATTATGTATCTGCTTGCTGCTTTTCTCTATACCTTTGATTTCCGCTCCTGCCTTTGTTGTACATCTTCTTTAGGTAATATAGATACTCTTTGTCATTTTTAAAACATATGATGACATCATCAAGGTACATCATAATGAAGAGATTCAGAACTGGAAAAATGGCCTTCAGGAACATGTCTTTGGTGTCTGGTGGTTTTGCAAATCTTGGTTTGAATTTGGAATTGCTTCCAGTGTATTTGAAAAAATCTTTAAGCTGCTTGCTTTGAAGAGGAGTTAACTGATGATATCCTGAAACATGACTTTGAAAAGACATATGATTATAAAATCCTAGCTTCTGTATGGTAGGATCTATTTTGGGAAGGATATAAGTGCTGTTTTGGGGAGGTTTATCTGTGTTCCTAAAATCTACACATATCCTATGTCCATTTGCTTTGTCCTTAATTGTTAATGTTTGACCAAGATTTATGAATTTCTTTTTGTAAGGGTTACTTCTTGAAATGATAGCATTGTCACAGTGTTTAAAACTATTTTCCTGACATGTATTAGTATTTTTAACAATTTTGCATACTCTAGCAGTTCTTAATCTCTGATGAAATGATAGAATTTTAGCTATTTCAATTAACTCAGGTGTCTTGGGACTGCTGTCATCATATTCCTCTTCATTGAATTCATTAGAAATTTTCCCTGGATTCATCAAAGTGGCTGCAAAATTTAAAGCTTTAATTGGAGAGGTAAGGTTTTGGGATGGTGAATCATTTAAGTATGGTAAGAACATAAGACTCCCCTATTCCTGATTTCCAAAAAGATTTGTACTATGTAAGCCTTATAGTGCTTTTGTTTTGAAAAAAAATTTTGATTGTACTTTTGATGTTTGTCCTTGGTTTGAGAAACCCAATTGAGGGTGTAGAATGTGTTCTGTTTTCTGATTTATCTCTATTTCTAGAAAATCAAACTCCCACTCTTCAAGACATGATTTTTCAGGGTCATGATAGTTTTGAGTATCTAGCTCATCATAGAGAATCTGAGGCGGCTGATGCGGTGTGCCTAGATTTGTTTCAATTTATCCTACCTATTTATCAATGTCTTGATCAGTATGTAAAATGAAGGAATTCATGTTTGAATGTATGGAATACATAGGGATGTTATCTGGCCTTTCTTGGCTGCTGACCATATATTTCATGTGTGATTCCTGATACAATATTATTGTTTGGTTAAACACAGGAATGGTGGTGTAAGACATATCTAATTGAATATTTCCTTGGATTTTTTCTTCCCAAGATCTGGATAAAAGCATCCCGTACTTAGGAGGGATGTCTGCTACCACTATGTGCATGACTAGGTATTTTGCATGTATTTGTGCCAAACTGAAACAAATATCCTTTATCAAGCCTAGACACTTGACTCTGCTTGAATCAAATGAATACAAGTCTTTATAAGGTTTTTTTATTTCTAGGCCTAACCTTTCCATTACTAATTTCAACATGAGATTGTGAGAGGCCCCGGAATCTAGCATGGCATTATGTAGGATTTGGTCATGTATATTTAGACTAATGTAAAAAGGAAGAGTGGTTCCTTCTTGATATTTCCCTTCTATTTTTGGTCCAAACAACACTTTAGGGGTATCATAATCTAGGTGTAAAGTATCTGCATCATTTCCTATGTTAAGGACCTTTAGCACCTGAGATTTGTATCAGCTTCGGGTAATAAGTTCAGTGAGAGGCATGGTGATCTTAATTTTGGCGATTTCCCCCTCAAAACTGAAGGGTACTTATAGTTCAGATATATTTGCTTCAGCTTCCTTAGCCATGACTTTCTCTATATTCTTAATTTTCTGATTTTGATCTGGGGTTTTGTTTAATACAGTTGTTTCGGGGATCTTAGCAGAGGTACTAGGACAGTTTGGATTAAGGCTTGACTAGCTAGTTTTTTCTTTGTTTTGGTCAGTTCTCTTAGCCATGATTTTGTTACTATTTGTTGTTCTTTTAAGAATGGCATCGGGGGATTTTGTAAAAACAGTGTCTGAGCTACCTTTCTTAGAGTTGTCTTGGTTTTTCCTACTTCTAAGGTCATATTGCCTATGAGCTTCCATTATGGCATTTTGTAATCCTATTTCAGGATCTTCAGGGTCCTCATAATTTGTTTCATTTTGGTTTGAGGAGAAGAAAACTTTCTCTTCTTCTGTGAGGAAAACCTCGCCCTCGCTATCAGAACCTATCAATTTTAAGTGATTTTCATCAAGTGGTTCCATATCTCTTTCTACCTCATCAACACAGTTTTCATGGAAAGGTGGCCCGATCTGTTGGTCATTTTCCCTTGGTTTTTTCTGAGGCGGGTCTCTTCTAAAGTTTTGGTTGCGGTTTCTGTTTTGAGGGTTTGGCTGGTTGTTCTTAAGAGGTGCTTTTTCATTCATATTTATTCTTTCCCACATTTTTTCCATGGATATAACCAGGTTGTCTATTCTGGGATCTGGGGAGGAAACTGAAGGCATGGCCTCATCTCAGTATGTGACTTTTTTTTCTGATCTAATCCTAGCTCTCTTTTCAGCTAGGTTGGCTTTGGCACTAATAGCTACCTTTTTCATTTCCTCTAAAGTTGCAGGGTCTATTTCTCTTAGTTGGTATGTCATATCTAGATCAAAACCTTTGGGAAATTTTTCTAATGTTGATCCAAGTGGAGGTTTCATGTGAGGCAGGAGGGCATTTGTTGGGAAAAATACTGAGGGGGGGGGGGTGAATCATTATTTAGTGCAGACAATAAAACTTTGTTATTTATTTCTTAAAAATCCATACGCTACTTTCCTTCATCAAACTAGCGTATATACGCGGATTTTCTTTACAGAACTCGCATATATCCAATGATCTAATTATGCATTTAGTTCTTGACTTAGATCATCGCATTAATCATTCATCAGATGTTTTAGAAAACAGTAAACAGATGTAGAAAGAACATAATAATCATCACACATAAGCAACACACATGAACACCAAGATTTTTAGGTGGAAACCCAATTCGGGAGAAAACCACCGCTGCCGTTGTCTCAGTCTTCAATCTTTATTATTAAGAAAACTTCTTACAACATGTACTGGTGCAGACTCATACCAGCACACAAGCACCCACCTGCAGAAGGTTACAACCTTCTCTCATTTACCAGCCTCTTCTGGAAGGGAGCTACAACCCCCTGCTTCTCATTTACCAGCCTCTCCTGGAAGGGAGCTACTACCCCATGATATAAGCACTAGCTTCTACTGACAGAAAGCTTCTACATACATATTGAAGGTTTCAACCCTCATATCCACTGCAGACCACGTTTCATCAATTTTCATACTGGATCAAATAGCTCTAACACAACCCTTCACTTATCTATAAACATACTTAGCCCAATGCTTCAAACAGAACAGTGAAACCACTGTAACCAGAATATCAGAGATAACCCAGACTACAGAATAGATATCCAGAATCACATTCAACCTTGAGCAAATATAAGTTCAGATACCATAAGCGCCTTTGTTTAAACAGATCTGCGTATACACGCGCTTTTCACGAAATGAACCCGTGTATACATCTGTGCATTTTTTAGAACAACTCTAACTGCCCATACGCGCCTTTGTTTAAACAGATCCGCGTATACACACGCTTTTTATGAAATGAACCTGCATATAGATCTATAAAAGATAATCTTTGCAGAGCAGACCAGATATATGGACTTACCCAGATTTCTTCAATTACTTCAACAGATTTTGCACCAGGTCTTCATCACTTCTTTTCAGATCATCCAAGAGATTCACCATTTCTAGATCTAGAGATCTTGAAACTTCATCATGTTCATAGATGCATCATAGATTCAGATCTATCAATTAAGAGCAGAGTTCAACCATGCAGATATACTTCAGAGTGAAGTATTCATTAAAGCATAGACACATGCACACACATTGCACAATGATTTTCTTCTCCTTATATAGGTTTACCCTTTATCAATACCATAAGCCAAAACCACACCACTTCCGATGGTATTCCCAGACAGGATCAAATAGACAACCCAGCGCTCAATAAAATGGGTCAATACCATGGTAGTAACCCCTGGTTTTACACTTTTATAGCGTAATTGAGCATATGCGACTTGGCACGTACTTTCCTGCATGCATACGCTACTTCTACTAGACAAACCCGCATATGCCTTGAGACACACTTTTCATCATTGGTCTAGCACATCCTGGAATTCCTTTCATCATTACATCTGAGCTGCTCTGTAGACACATCAGATTTACATCATTAATTAGTATATCAAGTCAGTTTCCATCAAGTACAACTTTCATCAAGTAGGTTTCCATCATCTTTATTAAGTGGGTTGCCATCAAGGACAACACTCTGCATTATATTGCCAACAATCTCCCCCTTTGGACTTGATGGCAACCACGATGGTGTTTGATCACAACAGATAGATACATTAAGCATAATGATATTCTCCCCCTATTCAAACACCATGTCACCCTCCCCCTTTGACATCAAGGGAAAAGGGTGGATCAACACCAACACAAGGTTTTTCTTCTCATGCCAAAAAAAAAGAGTGCTATAAATCTGATGTGCACTGAAGTTGCCATGCTCCCCCTGAGTTCATGCCGGATCTTCAAACATGTTTTGCAATGAATTTCATGAAGGACTCATACTTACATCAAAGATCCAACCAAGTGGATTTACATATGAGACTCAAGTACACAACCAAGTGGTTTTACACATGTTGACTCAACTACCCAACCAAGTGGGTTTACATATTTGAACAAGTCTTTACATGACTGAATATTACAATTTTTACATCATAGGTATCAACATGACCTTTTCATCAAATTACAAATATGACTTTTCATGACCAAAACCAGAAAGACCTCAAGAGAGAAATCATATTATAGAACCATCGTAATGCCAACAATGCATTATACTCAGCAAGGCTAATGCTCCCCCTAAAGCTGTGCATCCAATGCATCCTTTCCATATGACCAAAGCTCCCCCTTTGCTTGTGCATCCTGAACACTTTCAACATCAAATCATCAAGGCATCTTCACCCAAAATTAGAGAATGAAACATAAATATAAGAGCCAAAATACCACCAGAGACTTCAAAAAGCATTAGAGATACCAAACAGCACCATAGCTTGTGCTGAAGAAATGTTGACCCAGAAAAATGTCAGCAAGCACACATACGCGGTTTTCTGTGTATGGACTCGCGTATATACGCGACTATCTTTCAGGAAACCCACGTATCCAAATTAATCTTCAGAATTTTAATCAGATCTGATCCTCTGCATGGCAGAGACTACTCCCAGCTTCTATCTGAGATATTCGAATGCTTCCCTGGGCAGAGGTTTGGTAAATATATCAACAACTTGTTCTTTGGAGGGAACATACTCCAACTTCACCTTTTTTTCAAGAACTTGTTCACGTAAGAAATGATACTTGATGGGAATGTGCTTGGTCTTGGAATGCATAACAAGATTCTTTGAGATACTGATGGCACTTGTATTATCACACATAATGGAAATAGGAGGTGAACATTTGATTTGGAAATCTTGTAAGGTTTGCATCATCCAAAGAAGTTGAGTGCAACATGATGCTGCAGCCACATACTCTGCTTCTGCTGTAGATAAGGCAATAGAGCTTTGCTTCTTGTTGAACCAAGATACTAACCGGGGCCCCATATAGAATGCACCACCACTAGTGCTTTTCCAATCATCAACATTTCTAGCCCAATCTGCATCAGTGTAAGCATGAAGAGTGAGATCAACATTCTTTGGATACCATAGTCCAAAGTCTTGAGTTCCTTGTAGATATTTGAATATTATTTTGACAGCCTGAAGATGAGACTCTTTTGGATTAGCTTGGAATCGTCCAACAATCCCAATTGCATGCATAATGTCTGGTCTAGTCCCAGTGAGATAAAGTAGACTTCCTATCATAGATCTGTATTCTGGTTGATTCACCGTGGGAGAATCATCATGAGAACTGAGATTACATCCGGTTATCATTGGTGTACTTACAAGTTTGCACTCTTCCATGCCATACTTCTTCAGAATTTGCTTAAGGTATTTTTCTTGTGATAAGAATATACCATCTGTAGTTTGATGCACTTGCAAGCCAAGAAAGAATGTTAGTTCCCCAAGTAAAGACATTTCAAATTCTTGCTGCATGACAGAAGCAAATTTCCGACTCATAGATTCTTCATTACTTCCAAAAATGATATCATCAACATATACAACCACAATCAATAGTTTATCATTTTCAATTTTTGTGTATAAGTTGTTATCAGCAGACCCCTTTGAAAATCCTTGTTGATGAAGATATTTGTCAAGACGATAATACCATGCCCTTGGAGCTTGTTTGAGACCATATAGAGCCTTTTAAGTCTACAAACAAGTTTTTCATCATTTCCCAAAATGAATCCTTCTGGTTGTTCTATATAAACTTCTTCTTCTAGATCACCATTGAGAAATGCAGATTTAACATCCATTTGATAAACTTTGATTTTTTGAAAACTTGAAAAAGCAAGAAACATTCTTATGGCTTCAAGTCTAGCTACAGGAGCAAAAGTTTCTTCAAAGTCTATACCTTCTTGTTGAGTATACCCTTTGCAAACAAGTCTAGCTTTATTTCTTATGACATCCCCATTTTCATTTAACTTGTTTTTTAATATCCATTTAGTTCCAATGACATTTTTGTTATGAGGTCTTGGTACTAATTCCCAAGTGTCATTTTTTTTCAATTTGATCAAGATCTTCATTCATGGCTTGAAACCAACATTCATCTTTGCTAGCTTGATTGACATTGTGTGGTTCAATGGTGGATAGAAATGCCAGATAGCTAGAGGATCCTACAAGAATCCTTCTTGTTTGTACACCTGATGCCTTATCTCCCAAAATCTGAGATTCTGGATGATTCTTTTGAACATATCTGGAAGGAGCCTTTTCAGATAAATCATCTTCAGGTTCTTCATTGGATCCACTGTCTATATCATTCCTATTTTATGTAGAAGGACAATAGTCACCATCATCTTCTTCTATTGTTTGTTTTTCTTCTTTAGGGGCTACTGGAGACTCATCAATGACAACATCAATACATTCAACAATATTTCGAAGCCTTTTATTGTAACATTTGTATGCTCTGCTTGTATATGAGTAACCAAGAAGTATCCCTTCATCTGATCTAGGTTCAAACTTGCCAAGCTTTTCATCATTAGTTTTGATAAAGCATTTACTTCCAAAAACTCTAAAATGCTTCACAGAGGGAGAGTTACCATACCAGAGTTCATATGGAGTTTTGTCACTATTTACCCGGACATGTTCCTTGTTGAGAATTTTTGCTGCTGTATGTGCTACTTCTCCCCAGAAAATGTCAGGTGTTCTAGAATCATCAAGCATAGCTCTAGCCATTTGTTTAATTGTTCTATTCATTCTTTCTGCTACGCCATTTTGTTGTGGAGTGCCAGCTACAGAAAACTGTCTTTTTATGCCATGTTGTTCACAAAATTCAAGAAATTCATTTGATGTATATTCTCCTCCTCGATCAGATCTAAGACACTTGATTTTTAGATCTAATTCATTTTCAACCAATGCTTTGAAGGTCTGAAATTTCTCAAATGCTTCATCTTTGTGTTTAACCAACCCAATCCAACACATTCTAGAGAAATCATCAATAAATAAGATATAGTATTCTTCACCACGTGGTGACTTTTTCCTCATAGGTCCACATATGTTAGTATGAATGAGTTCAAGAGGCTTACTTGACGATCCTTCCTTGGCATTGAATTGCACTCTGGTTTGCTTACCGAATTGACAGGATTTGCATATGATACTTTCAGGTAGAGAAATATTGGGAAGACCACGAACAACATTAAGTTTGCTTGATTTGTTGATTTGAGAGAAGCTTAGATGCCCCAACCTTCTATGCCATAGCCAGTTTTCTGAAGATTTACTCAAGTAACATTTTTCTTTGCAATTCTTCAATACATACAGGTTGCTTGGAGTTCTTTTTCCTTTTATAATTGTTTTACCTGTATCAAGATCACGAACCACACATTATTTTGAACTAAAGACAACTTCAGTTCCTTGATCACACATTTGACTTACACTTAACAGGTTATGTCTTAATCCATCCACATACATGACATCATTAGCCTTCACCTTTTCTTTTAGAAATACAGACCCTTTTCCTTTAATTACAGCAGGGGTATCATTTCCAAATGTAACTTTCTTTTCTTTTTCTAGAGCATTATATGCAAAAAGTTTTCTTTTGTCACCTGTCATGTGTCTTGAGCATCCACTATCAATGTACCATTTATTTTCTTCACCTTCTGCAAATAACGCTATCCCACAATTTTCAACCTGTAATTCCTTCTTTTTCCATACTTTGGAACTTGAAGGAAAATCTTGTTTTGGCTGGACTTTGCTCCTGCATTCAGATTCTAAATGGCCAAAGTTATTGCAGTAAGTACATTCAACTTCATTTTGAAGAGAAGAAAAGTTGTTATAGGTTTTCTTCTTTGGTTCAATATCCATCCTTTTCTTTCTTGCTTCTCTTGTCATGATGGTTTTATAGGCAACACATTGAACAACTTTATGACCAAAATTGTGACATGAGAAACATTGTCCATTGAAGTAGAAATTTTTGCGATCATGAAATCTTCTATTTGAATTTACCTGTTGGTTGTAGCTTCTTTGAAAGACATTCATGTTAGTGTTCCTTGAATTGTGATGATCATGCTTTACCTGTAAAGATTCTTTATTCCCTTGCTGAGTGGCTGAATGTAGTAAACCAGCTGTAGCTGCTTTTAGATAATTTGGTGCTGAAGCCTGAGAGGATTCTCCAGTATATCCAAGACCTGTCTTTATAAGAGGAGAACGTTGTACCTTGATAATCTCATCTAAGGTTTCAGATCCTTTAGCAAATCTAAGATTCAGAGCCTTTACTTTCTCAGATTCTTTTCTTTGACTTACCACTTCACATTCTAATTTCTCAATGTGTTTCTTTGCTTCTTCAACCTGCTTTTACAGAGTCTCTATGGTTATTTTCTTTTCTTCTAAGAGAATTTTACATTCTTCTAAGCGTATTTTGAGTTGATCGTTTTCTTCAAGGAAATCATTGTCCTCTAGAGCATCCAAAAAAGTATCCTTTTCATCTTTAGATTCAAATGCCATGAGAAGTATAAGATTTTGTTCACATTCTTCCTCACTATCAGAGAACCCATCACTGTCTTCATGAGTGTAGTAACTTTTGCTAGACCGGTGCTTATTCCTTCTTGCTAGTTCCTTCCATTTTGCAGATGTTTCTTTATAAGGAAACTTAGCAGCAAAATGACCAACTCTTCCACAATCAAAACATTTGAAGGAAGCTTACCTCTGAACCGTCCCGTGCCAAGTTGAAGTTTCTTTACAAAATTTGCCTCATCTTCTTCTGAGATATATCCAGATCCTTCTACTTTTTGAACTTCTTTCCCCTTTGTAGAAGCTTTAAAAATAGCTTCTTTGACTTCAGATGGTCCTCCTCTCCTCATTTCATATGCAGTCAGTATGCCATGAAGTTGCACCACAGTAAGAGTTTGAAGATCCTGTTTTTCTTCAAGAGCAGAGACTTTTGATTCAAATTTTGTTGTTAGTGATCTTAAGATTTTCTCAACCAAAGCAGATTCTGCTATTATTTCTCCCATGTTTCTCATACGATTGACAATATCATCAAGACGTAAAAAGAAACTAGAAATACTCTCATCATTATGCATTCTCAAGTTTTCATATTCAATTCTGAGAGTTTGGAGTTTTGCACTTTTTACCTTTGCATCACCTTCATAACTTAGGATGATTTTGTCCCATATTGCCTTTGTTGTATTTAGCTGCATAACCTTGACAAATTCTGATTCAGTTAGACTTCCCAATAGTGCATTGACCGCCTTTGCATTTGTTTCATAATTCTTCTTTTCCGTCGGATCTGTTGGTACTGCGGCTGGATATTGATATCCTTGTTCAACAATGGCCCATATATCTGCTCCCATAGACTGAAGATAGGATCTCATCCTTATTTTCCAGAAGATTAAATTGCTTCTGTTAAAGAGCGGAGGCTTGATAGATGCTGTTCCATCTTGATTGCTCATCTTGCTTGATCTTCCTTCTAGCGGCTAAGCTTTTTCAGAAGGACCTGCTCTGATACCAATTGTTGGGAAAAATACTGAGAGGGGGGGTGAATTAGTATTTAGTGCAGACAATAAAACTTTGTTATTTCTTTCTTAAAAACCCATACGCTACTTTCCTTCATCCAACTAGCGTATATACGCGGATTTTCTTTACAGAACTCGATTATATCCAGTGATCTAATTATGCATTTAGTTCTTGAATTAGATCATTGCATTACTCATTCATCATATGTTTTAGAAAACAGTAAACAGATGTAGAAATAACAGAATAATCATCACACATAAGCAACACACATGAACACCAGGATTTTTAGGTGGAAACCCAATTAGGGAGAAAACCACCACTGTCGTCGTCTCAGTCTTCAATATTTATTATTAAGAAAACTTCTTACAACATGTTGATCTGAGAATCCTTTGACATCACGAGCACCCACTGAGAAGGTTGCAACCTTCTCTGGATTTGACCTCTTACGGAAGGCTACAACCCCACCTTCTCATTTTGGCCTCTGGAAGAGCTACTACCCACGATATAAGCACCGGCTTCTCACGACGACTTCTACATACATATTGAAGGTTTCAACCACGAGATCCCACTTGCAGACCATGTTTCATCAAAGATTTTCCTCTTTGAGATCCAACGGCTCCCTAAACTTACAACCCTTCACTTATCTATAAACATACTTAGCCCAATGCTTCAAACAGAACAGTGAAACCACTGTAACCAGAATATCAGAGATAACCCAGACTACAGAATAGATATCCAGAATCACATTCAACCTTGAGCAAATATAAGTTCAGATACCATAAGCGCCTTTGTTTAAACAGATCTGCGTATACACGCGCTTTTCACGAAATGAACCCGTGTATACATCTGTGCATTTTTTAGAACAACTCTAACTGCCCATACGCGCCTTTGTTTAAACAGATCCGCGTATACACACGCTTTTTATGAAATGAACCTGCATATAGATCTATAAAAGATAATCTTTGCAGAGCAGACCAGATATATGGACTTACCCAGATTTCTTCAATTACTTCAACAGATTTTGCACCAGGTCTTCATCACTTCTTTTCAGATCATCCAAGAGATTCACCATTTCTAGATCTAGAGATCTTGAAACTTCATCATGTTCATAGATGCATCATAGATTCAGATCTATCAATTAAGAGCAGAGTTCAACCATGCAGATATACTTCAGAGTGAAGTATTCATTAAAGCATAGACACATGCACACACATTGCACAATGATTTTCTTCTCCTTATATAGGTTTACCCTTTATCAATACCATAAGCCAAAACCACACCACTTCCGATGGTATTCCCAGACAGGATCAAATAGACAACCCAGCGCTCAATAAAATGGGTCAATACCATGGTAGTAACCCCTGGTTTTACACTTTTATAGCGTAATTGAGCATATGCGACTTGGCACGTACTTTCCTGCATGCATACGCTACTTCTACTAGACAAACCCGCATATGCCTTGAGACACACTTTTCATCATTGGTCTAGCACATCCTGGAATTCCTTTCATCATTACATCTGAGCTGCTCTGTAGACACATCAGATTTACATCATTAATTAGTATATCAAGTCAGTTTCCATCAAGTACAACTTTCATCAAGTAGGTTTCCATCATCTTTATTAAGTGGGTTGCCATCAAGGACAACACTCTGCATTATATTGCCAACTGACATTATGGGCAGTGACTGATCTAGTACAATAGTCTGAACACTTTCCCCCATGACCTTTTAAGATTGTTATATTAGGAAAAGGATTTGGATGGGAGTTTTCTGATTTCCACATTTATGAAGTGAAAGTTTGGAAAAGTGCTAGGAGATCATGTATACTGTTAGGAGCTAAGCTTTTAAACCATTTCTTGGGTTCTCCGCCTAGGCTTTGGGCGAACATTCTCATCTTTATGGTTTCATCTTCTAATTCCATGTAGTCAAAAGCATCACTGATCCTATCTACATGTTGTTGAGCAGTAGTAGCCTCAATTTCGGTGAATTGTGGGATTCGGGATTGGTAATCATTTTGCAAAGGTACCAAAGGCAGTGGTAGTACTAAAGGTGCATACCAAGTTGCCATGAAGAGAGCTGATGGTAGATTTACAGTATGAGGATTTGTGGTATGTGATGAGGTGATTTTCACAGTGGTGATCTAAATGGGTGTGGTGGAGGTACTTGGACTTGTGGGCTAATTTTGAGCAGATTTGGGGTGATAAGAGCCGAAGTGGTGGAGAAGCTAAAAATCAGGAGGTGTAGTGGGTGAATATTTCTTGTATGGTGGGGTGTCGTAGCGACGATTCTGAGTTTGGAATTTTGAGTCAAGAAGAAGATGGGATAGAACATCCAATATATTATTTGAGTGGTAATCTCAATGATATGGAAGTGAAGTATTCATACGTTGAAAAGCTTGTCTTGGTAATTGTTCAAGATGTCCAAATATTTTGCCATTATATCTTGTTCTGGAATACCATTGTCATTCCAGATTGCTAGCCTATGACATAAATTTTGTCACATCAATTGCTTTTGTGGGGTGGGGGGGGGGGGGGGGATATTCAAAATGGATCGTCATTTTGTAGGAATTTGATTTGGAATTCATCAAGTCAAATAAGTCTTTAGTTTTGGTTGAGATTCTCTGCGACCTTCCCTCTGATGGTACTGAAACTACATCGAAACCATCAATTGTAGATGAGTATTTGTTTTTTATTGGGGCATCTGACCCTTAGTATGGGGATTTTATCATTTATCTCCAAACCCAAACTTTCCAGCCCGATACCTCTCACTCACAACAATAATGTATTTGATACCAATCCAAAGATTATATGATCGTCGACAATATACTTTATCGTCATGGTGTCGATACGATTTTGAGGAGGTGCCTCACTCATGAGTAGGCCGAGATATTTCTAAATGTTTTTCATGTTGATGCTTGTGGTGGACATTTGTCTAGTTACACTACCGGGCAGAATATTCTCCATGCCGGTTACTTTTGGTCAACCATACTTCGTGACTTCATCCTTACGTTCAGAAGTTGTCATGCGTGCTAGATATTTGATCATAAAATCTACATACCACCAACACCAATGCATCATGTCATCACTATGGGACCATTTGAAAAGAGGGGCATTGAATTCATGACCTGCAACCCTCATTTGGCAGGGCGTAATGGTTATATTATTGTCGCATTCGACTACTTTACCAAGTGGGCCAAAGCGATGCCTACATTCAATAACACAAGCGAAACAAATGCATTGTTATTTTTCAATCATGTTGTCTCTCGATTTGGTGTACCACAAGCTATAGTTACAAATCATGGTAATCATTTTCGCAATAACATGATGAATGAGTTGACTGCCAAATTAGGATTGTCGCATGGTAAGTCTACCCATTATTATCCACAATCCAATGGACAAGTTGAAGCCATTAAAAAGATCCTTAAGCGAGTGCTTCAATGAATGATAGGGTTTCACAAATAAAATTGGCATTTAATCATGTACTCAACTCTGTGGGCATATCGAACCTCGGCTAGAAATGCAATCGGATTTACTCCCTTTAAGTTGGTTTATGGTCTGGAAGTTATCTTACCAATCCAATGTGAAATTACGTCATTAAAACTCAATATTGGCTTGTTACCTGACACCTCTAATGAAGAAGCACATCTTTTTAACCTCATCCATCTAGATCAAATGTGTCGTGAAGCCGCATTGGCCATCGAAATGATTAAGAGACGAATCAAGGCGCAATATGACCAACATGTCTTGCATTTTCTCAAAGGGAAACCTGGCCTTACTTTATGATCAGGAAGTTGATTTGATAGGAACAGGAAAAATTGAGCCACTATGGCATGGCCCCTACATTTTCAAAAGAGTTCTAGCTAAGGATGCCTACGATTTAGTTGATTATGATGGAATTCCATTGGCGCAGCCTCAAAATGGGTTGTATCTTAAACGCTACTATGCTTAATTGAGCGTAGTAAAATTTTGTATCATATTGTGTACATGCTTTGATTTGCATTAATTGTCTTAGTTTGTTTTTTAGTTTTTTCTTGAAGTTAGTAATCCACTTTACATTTCAGCGCAGATGACTAAATATTTGGAACCATTCGTTGGGTACGCCAATGGTGCTAGTCATAGTACGCAAAACCTATCCTCTGCAACATGGGCCATTTTCACTCTAGGTGGCAAGTTAGTGAGTTTTGAAGGGATTTGTATTGATCGATTCATAAACAATATCACTGAATATAGCGCGTTGATCGAACTTCTCTCTGATTCCATTTCATTTGGCATTAATCACATCATAATTAGGTTAGACTCACATCTTGTCGTACTGCAACTTACTAGCATCTATACTATCTGAAATCAAACACTTCATCGTATGTTCCTTAGAGTTTGAATTTTGGAAAGACATTTTGATTACATTCAATATCAATACATTTCGAGAAATTTGAACACATTAACTGATTCCTTAGAGAATTATGTTTTAAACAGACATTTGCAACACATGTAAAGACACATTTTCAATTCACATCACACAATTGAATAGGATTGTGCCTTAAACATAGGAAAACATTGAAAACAACTTGATAGATAGTTTAGGTTTTTACAAAATTTGTGCCCAAGACACATTTGTCATCTGACCTCAAAATGTATACAAAATGTCAAAGTAAAACTAGTGATTCTCATGATAACAAGCAACTACTCTAGCTATCCCGTGCAATAGCCTCATCTAATTTCTAGGAACACCAATAGTATGGCATTGCAACCTCATAGGTAACTCCTCGATACCACAATACGGTATCCCATGAATCAATCCATCAACATGCTGCTACAACTCAACAAGAGACTCAGTCAAATATAAATCCAGATATTCCTCTCTGTTGGCTCATCTATTGCCTACTCTGGTTGACCCACTAGTCGAATGTGACCCACATCTGTGTACATCAAAACTTTAGTTCAGTCTTGGAAAACATAAAAAATACAAAAACATGGTCAAATCATTTTTACCCATTGCACCCCATTGAGTTCCATCTATTAAAATCAAGTCTAGATCTCCACAGAAATCTATGCCTGCGTATGGATAATCCTCTATGGTGATCATTTGTCATCGTGTAATATTCAAAAATAGGAAAAACATGATTATAGAACATAAAACTTGAAAATGCAGTAAAAAGAAACACATCAGATACATGAACAGATCAGCTGAGCCATTTTATTATATGCAGTAGCAGAAAAGAAGTAAAAGTGCTTGAGAAAGAGACACTCAAGCTAGGAAGAAAAATCTTGCAAAGACCCTAAACATCAAGACATAATATGTTGTGGCTGCACCAACTGCTGGGAGGCTGTGACTGTGTAATATTGCTGTAAAATACTACTGTTGGAAACTAAGAATGTGTAGATATTTTGATTGGATGCTCAGAAATTACTGGGATCATAGATCTGGGCTTTCTCGCACAATTCCAAGATAACCTAGAAAGGGTTTCCGGAAATGAAAATGATGAAAAATGCAGCCCTAGGGCTGAATTACGCAATGCAGCTGGGTGACTACTGAGTGGTGGTTGATATGATGAGAAAATAGCTGCTGCTCCTCCCCACTAACTTTCCGAATGAAGGGTGGCTCCCCTCACTGGATGATAAGCTCAAAAACTTGGGTTATTACCCCTCCACTAGATCTGACCTCCTAGATTGCGCCATTCCTGAAGGACACTGTGTTGTTGATAGGTGTTGAATATTGACCTGATGTCGGATGATGAAATGCATCTTAAGAACCTCTCTTGAGTGGGCACTCAAAGTCCCCTGAATATTAGGGTGGGATTTCCGCTCGAAAACACCCTTGTGCTAAACAACACAGCTGTAATACTCCCAATTAGCTTTTAGCTAGTTGGAATATTACATGTTGCTTCTATTAGTCTAGATGAATAAGTGGGGTAAAGAGACCCTTAAATCTCTTTAGTAGGAATAAACCACCTCTAGTATGGATGGGGATCAGTTTTGATAGTCAAAATAAAGCCACCTTGGGTGTGAAAGGGAGAAACACATGTAGATTGGGTCAAGATTGACCAAATAAATTGTGCTGCCAAAGGTTAGAGTGGAGCTAGTGGGGACAGCGCATTTTGGAGGAGGATTCTTTGCATGGAAGTAGCATCATAAATGAGTGGGGCCAAGGGTGAGGAAGCTCACCAAGAACATTGTTGTAGCTCCTAGAGACAACCTAGAGTTGTGCTAGACCAGTGCCTAGGACATCTTAGCATAGCAAGGAGCATGTA